>PVKN010009083.1:0-24225 GCA_004027915.1 Capromys pilorides
TACACTTATAAATACAAGATGGATAAGGCAATGACCCTAAGAATTTCCATCAGGTTTTTGAAAGTAGCAGTGAAGCGTTAAAATTCTCACCCTGACTAACTCTATATGCTGATATCTGTGAAGTAAGCAATTAAATTCGAGAAAGCAATATGTAATACTAAAACCATGCTTATAATATCTGTCATCTTGGTCTTCTAAATGTGTACTGTTTCTAATGACATATCAATTAGTACTATACTCCCTTTAAAGCATTTTTTAAAAAAGGCATTAAAAGAAAGTGAGAGACACTGCTGTGCCAGCCCTACCACAAGGGCATGCTGAAACAGCAATTGAGAGTGGGCGTGGTGGTACGTGCCTGTAATCCCAGTTCATGGGAGGCTGGAAACTGATGGATCAGTACGAGTCCCATCTAGTAGTGAGATCCTGAACACCCTGTGGACTCTTCCCTACAATACAAGAAAATAGAAAAGAAAATGAGAGACAAGATCAAAAATTTAAGACTTCTTAAAAACTTGTGATAATATTCAATTGTATGTCCCATCTTGCATAACTATATGTGTTAATCTAAGCATCAGATTTGATGATAAAAATAGATAAAATATCAATCACTCTTGTTTTTGAAAATCTGTAATGTATATACTGTTATCCTATTTCTGTTCTGGCTTTTCTTTTTCTTGATCTTACTCTTCAAAATAAAAATATATATATATATATATATATACACATATATATACATATATATATGTGTATATATATATATATATATATATATATATATAATAAAAAATGTTTTCTCTATTTGAACTGGAACTTTCAGTGGCACTTGCAGAAAATCAAAGAACAAAATATAATTGAATTGAATAAAAATTAACATGTAAAATACTGAACAGAATCACATCATGTTTGGTAAATATGGATAAGGCGGAAACATAGCAATAAAATCAATGTGAAAACTTCAACGGCCCACTCAGGACTCTCATTTTAATATACACATCATGAAAACAGTATTTGTTAAGATATATTTGTGAAACAAGAGGGCCAATGAAATAGCTCAGCCACTACAAGCCTGAGTAGGCAAGCACAGGGGTGGGGGTTTGATTACCGGTACATCACGCTTCCTCCCCCAGGGCACACTGAGCCAGCAACTGAGTCCAGGTGCGTATGGTATGCTCCTACAATCCCAAAACTGGGGAGAGCCTGCAAAAAATACTAAACACAAAAATTCATGGGACCATCAAAGACACATCTCAAATCTCATATCAAAACACTGTTCATTAAAGTATAATTGTAAAACAAGAATAAATCCAATTTAACTTACAACAAGAACATTATCATTAAAAACGAACACACAATTATCTGGGAGAATAATATATGAGAAAATTTCCTGGGAAATTGATTCCCTTCCAGATCTGAAAGGAACAAGTAGCCATTGTTAAATAGCACTTAACATCTCAGGAACATGAACCTTTTTGTGAACTACACATGGTAGCATACAACGATATCCAATGTATAAGTACAATCCAAAAAAGTGCACCATATATTGAATGATGAGAGCCAAGCAATTCTTGGTCAGTAAGGCACAAGACAGACATGAGTTTCTTTAGTTTTACATTGAAATTACTTTCAAGAAACACATTTCTAGTTTCAAGAAACATAAGGAAAAAAACCCTTAAATGGACAGTGTATTAACCACTGCATCCTCTTGGTCCAGGAAAGGGAAACCTTAAAAAGAACTCAGGGCCATAACCTGACACAATCTCACCATGGTTCCCTGAGCACATTACTCTGCTGCTGTTCATGCTACAGATAACACACACAAGGCCTTTAATGAGAAATCTCATGCAAACCTCCAAGACCCAATTGTAAACAAATAAAAGATGGCAATATCTACCAGGCCTCTATCTAATGAAAACAGAACCAATGGATGCTCTCTGCTGTTCAAAGGCCACTTCAGATCTGGGATGCATACTGCGCAGCCAACCGCATGAAATTTTTCTTTATTTTCCAAGTCCAAGCCACACAGGCCCTAAACATCATCAAGGAGGGGATCTAACACCAGGCTTTAAACAAAGAAAACGACCTGAACACCTCAGCACACAGCCTCCTATAGTACAAACCTGGGACTGACAAGAGCTGAGGGTCTTCCTGGGAACAAAGATGGAATCCACGGGTCACATGTCTTACAGCTCAGCTGCTAGGATCCTGAACTCTCTAGGTGGCCAACACGAACACAAGTGCAACACAGAGCACCAATCAAGGGTCACAGTTAAATAAGCTCAAACGGAGGAGTTCTCCTGAGGGTTCAACAAATTCCCACATCTGGGCCCAAGGCCACTGACTTGTCCTGACCTGACAACTACTCAGCCTTTAGCACCTGCAATCTCTTCATCTAGAAGCTCAACTTACAGTCAGTGGCCACAGAGAGGGCAGTGAGAGCAACGTTTGTACTAAGAAAATGATCAAAAAGAATCTGTTCTCCTCTACTCTGTTCTTCTTACCATGGTCCAGTTTCCCTATGTCAGGACCCCACCATCCGGACACACAACTCAGGCTTTTCTGTGTGCCATGGTCTGTATTTTCAGAAACAGTCTCATGTGGAGAAACTTACCCAAACCCTTTACCCAGAGGAGCTCCACTGCAGCTTTTTCTTGGAGGAACTCGGAGATTGTTCCGTGATTCCCTGCGACTAGACGGGAGATAATCTTTACCAGTAGGTGACACACGGAGCGACTTACAGACAGAGATAATGACAAAACTGGAAAGCATATGAGTGGCAAAGCAATTCATAGGGAAATGCATTATGAAAACTATGTAGGAATCACAGGGCAGCTGAATGGGCAACAGATAGGGAAACATTTGAGACCCTGTGCAACTAGAGTGGACAGAGGAACCCAGGTTCCTGGGCCATCGCCCTAATCAAGGGACAGACAACCAAAGCAGGGGAGTGTCATACCATGGGTATTCAGCTTGGTCAGGGGAATCCAGTTTCCTCTGCATCCCCCCAGACAACATTTTTTTTTCCTTTCCTTTATTTGTTTGCATAACTGGGGGTTGAACTCACGGCCTTGCTCTTGCCAGGCAAAAACTTATTGTGCTTAGCTATCTCCCCAGCCCCACCCCCTTTTTTTGGCGATACTGGGATTGAACTCAGGACTATGCACTTGCCAGACAGGCAATTATTCTACTGACCTATCCCCTACTACCCTGCAGACCAACTTTCGAACATCTTATCTATTGTATTTAATTTCTTTAAATATAGATAGATAGATATAGATATAGATATATAGATATATATGATGTGGCCTGGTGAAATGGCTCATACCTGTAATCCTAGCTTTCAGGACGCTGAGGCAGGAAGATCTTTCAGTTCAAGCCTACACTCACCTACAAAATGAATTCAAGTTCATCCTGAGGTGTATAGGGAAACCATATCTTAAAAAGACAAACAACATTGTATTTTAGTTTAATGGGTCTTAGGTGGTTATTTCTTCAGTAACTCTCTCCAGGAGGAAGATGAAATGGGCCTGAAGCAAAAGTGCATTAAAGTGACTTAAATTTCTACAGGTTGGATTTGAAAGACTATCCTCTGAAAGCAGCCCAATAAATGCATATTCAAAAACCTTTGAAAGAGGAACAGCAGGACCCTATGGAGTAACTTTGGAAAACCACACTCTCAGAACTCTGTGTGAAACAGACTATGCCCACATTTATGCTAGGGTCCTGTCCACAAAGATATGCCACAGAAGTCTAGAGGGCCAGCATGATTCCCGTGTCTTTCAACCTAGCCAGTTCCAAGCCCAAACTCTATTAGGCACAAGGAAATGAGACCTGGTTTTTTGTTTTTTTTCTGTGGTGCGGGGCAGAACCCAAAATTGAACTCAGACCCTTGTGCTTGCCAGGCTAGTACTTATTCTACTGACATACTTCCCAAGCCCTCAAGGAAATGTGACCTAAACCTGTGTCAAGAAGAGCTGTGATGGGAACCCTGACAATGTCACAAGCAGAAGGGTGAAAAATTTAAAGATATAAGTCACAAAATCTAGGAATAGATGAGCCCCATACCCTGACATATACCATTCCTGGGGTGTGGGATCATGATAACCACCTGGGAAGGCTGTTAATCAAGCACACCTGAGAGTGAAAGTGAAGCCTGGGTCACACCTGTCTCTGTCCAGCAATATTCCATTCTCTGCAGGACCAGACAAGGCATTCAAGCATGTGAAAATAGTTCTTAGAGCATCACATCTTAGCTAGATGTCAGACATAAGGGAACACCGCTCCCTTCCTGCTCTGGCAACCAGAGATTAATGAGTATAGAAGGTGCAGGACCCTCAAGTGTAGACCACACTACCGAGACTACCTGTGCCGTGGTACCAAATCCTTTCACACTAATGGACTTCTTTTAGCAACTGTTGTCTAGGCTGCTTCCTTGCACTTCATAGATGCTTACCTCCTATCTCTGCCTACCACCTGTCAGTAAGCCAACTTTTGCATTTTAATAGGAGGACCCTGTTGCAACCATAGGGAATAGCTAAATGACTAGGCATCCCCAGGGAAGTAAGAACTCTCTTAATATTTGGATGTTGGTGTTGCCTAAGGACCTCAAAGCCTTCGAGACTCCCCTGAAATACTTGTGCCATGTTACAACATGTGGATGACTTCCTCAGAATTGGTTGGAATTGCAAGGACTGCTATCAAGGAACTGAAGTCCCTCTTCATCTACATGGCAACCCTTCAAGTGAGGTGTCTAAGAGAAAAGAACAAACCTATCAACCAGGAAAATATTGAATTTTGTAAGGACAACAAAGCTAGAGTTGCGCCTAAAGATAAAGATGTTGTCTGTGCTCTCCCCATGCCAAACATAGGTGCCAACTAAGATTTTTAAGATCACATGATTCTGTTGCATTTGACCTCCAAATCTTCTCGTGTGGTTAGACCCCTAAATGAAGCCACCAATGGAGTGGTGAAGAGACCCTCCTTCAGGAAGCACACAAGAAAAAGCCATCCTATGGGCCAGCCAAAAGCTCAGCAGATTAAAATGCCTGCAAGCAGGTGCAGGGACCCAGGTTTTGATCTCCAGGCTTGCCATGCTGTCCCCCCTCCCGGAAAGCACTGAGACAGCAATTTAGAATGGGCATGGTAATACACGCCTGTAACCCCAGCTCTTGGGATGCTGTAAAGTGGCAGATCACTACAAATCTGATCGAGTAGTGAGATTCTGAACACCCTGTGGACCCTTCTCTAAAAAACACAGAAAGAAAATAAAACAAAAACCTGTCCTAACTAATCAAAGAGGCTGCACCTCGGGTGTCTGCCTTACAACTTCTAGATATAACGAAGTCTTTCTTCCTCAATGTCCAGGAACAGAAATGAAATGGATACAGGGATCTTAACACAAGTCATGGGATCTTGTTACCACCTTGTGGCACACCTGTGAAAACAGTTAAGACTCTGAACCTAAGGATGTCCTGTAAGCTTCAGGACAGTTGCTTCCACTTCCTGCTAACTCAAGACGCTGACAAGCTCACTTGGGACCTGAGTCCTCAGTGGATTCCACACTAGCTATAACCCTAATGGAGAACAGAAGGCACCACTGTTTGTAAAATACCAGCATGATCCCACATTAGGGGCTTTTATAGGAAAATTTCAGCATAGTTGTTGAGACATGAAACACCTCAGAGAGGTGACTTGCTGTAGGACAAAGCAGGAGGACCAGTACAGGACAGAGTGAAGACAGCAGATTACTGGGAAATTTCACTGAACAGCCTCTGGAGGAGACGATGTTAAATGCAGATGGAAGTGGCTTTATGCTGGAGATATTCTGACAAGCAGGTTATTTGATGGCAACTCTGTATTCTGTGGTAGAGGCTTGATCTTTGTCTAATAGATCCACAGGCTAGTACACAGAGCTAACAGCCTTCACATGTATGCTTTTGCTCACAAAGGATAAAAGGATAACATCTGAATGTACTCCAACTGTCCATTTGTAACACTGCTTTCACATAGATACGTACAGGTGCTTCTGACTGCTGGAGGGAGTGGGATAAAGTACAAATGTCAGACTTTAAAAAGCTCGAGTAAACCAGAAGACAGGCAGAGAGGCCAGGGAGCCACTATGATGGGTTCACAAGGTGGCAGGTAGCAGGAAGGGCCCTCGTGGCAGGGCATCCTGTCCCAGACACTCAAAGTCACTAAACAAAAGAAACTGCAGTTCAATCCAGAATCTGGGTGTGCAGCAAGGGTGGATGATGGCAGAGATCTGATGGTTTGCTCAGCATCCCTGAAATATTGCTCCTAGCACTGTGAAACACAGTTCTGTGGAGGGACTCATGTCACGAAGTCTGAATTACAGAGGCCACTGAGACCATTATGGAAGCATCTCTTGGTGCTAGCGCTCACAGCCAGCACCTTGGTAATTTGTGACAAAGCCTAAAGAGTGCCCACAGGCCCTAATCAAAAGTTCACTTTGCTGCTAGACAATCAAGAAATGGGGCCTTCTCCTATAAACACATCATTGTAGATTTCTCTTAAATCCCTCTAGTGCAAAGTTATCAGTCCTTATTGCTGCTTCTGTAAACAATATTTGCAATATAGCAGAAAGTGCGCAAGAGTCACAAAGTTACTGTAAGACACATGATTACAAGATTTGGATGGTCCCTGACCTGGGGGAGAGATAATGCCCCAGAATGCATGATTGAGATTTTCACTTGGCTCACCTGGATGTACAGAGCTCAGGAAAAACTCCACTGAACAGATCATTTAGGCTATACCTCCATTAAAAATATTGTCAAACAACTCCTTAGATGTAACCAAATTAGGCCTGTGGCCCTCCACTGTATCCAGTGCTCCCCTAGCAAAGAAACTGGGAATTCCCTTTTAGGACAACATGATTTCATGGCAATGTACAATCACAGGGAAAAGTAAGGGTCTTCTCTGGTCAATGGGAAAATTCATCTCATGGAGAAAGATTCAAGCATTGGCTATAGACAGAGTGGATGTCTACGGTTGGATACATACAATGCCTCCAACCTGAAAGAAAACAAACATATATTCACAACTGAGTTTTGTTTGAATAAGCAAATGGAAATTATCTACAGTGGATCCCTTATGATTTGGAATGCATAATGTAATGTTGTCTACCCCTACTGCAATCAAACCAGATGAGAAGACCGAAGGAGCAACCAATGGGACCCAGGCCATCTAAGCCCAATTATCTTTTCCTGACATGGGGCACATGACAAAGAAGACAGCCTTGCCTTATCCACCCTACAACCTGCCCAATCTAAGCATGGCTGCAGCCTCAGGACCCAGGAGCCCTGCTCTGGTAAATCCACAAGTGATCCAGACTACCCTGCCGAAGCATGGGGCAAAACGTAGATTTACAACCTGTAAGGCTTCTTTCCCTTTGCCCAATATAGACATGGAGTGAACTTGAAAAGAATAAAAGGGAGCATCTCTAATTGGTGTAAGTGCATGTGGATGTTAAATTACCTAGGATCAGAACATTCAGTTTAAAAGGGTGGTACTAGGAAGCATCCCCTATCTCCAGAAAATTGTGACTGCAATTTACAGATGTTTTTCCCAGGATACTCACATTCTCTTTGACACCAGCTATACATCATCCACTTCATGCCAGTTAATCCATTCCTAAAACTCCCCTGTCACATGCACAGAGCGCATCATGACCTCTGAGCTTTACTGTTGCATGGTGTTATTGTGATGTGGGGCCACAGGACTACAGAACATTGAGCCCGGGCATTCTTGAGGCCCATGGTTTCAGCTGGAAACTCACTGACTTACATCACAATCACTCTACACAATCCTTCAACACAATCTACGATCCTTTTCACCTTAGCTTTGAGGTAAAGTCTCCTCAGTGCATGATTAGTAATCTGACAGCCAACTTAACAAAGTGTCCATGCATAAATTGCAAAGGAAGGGAGCAGTACTGATGAACCCTGAATGGAATCCTTCAACAAAATTTACGAACCTCTGCACCCTGATTCAAACAGGGTCTTCTATGCCAAAGCTAAGAGTGAAAACCTGTACTTGTGATTGTGTGCAAATGATGTGGGGAGTAGGCCAATCTCTCTGCACACCCTCCCTCAGAGATGTGATTATCAAAACCTGTCCACTGCCTTGCTCCAGCTTTTCTAGTTATTGCTGGCCCTCACTACCAAAACTCCTACACAGATGCCTGATGAGTGTGGGCAAACAGTAACTAAGACAGGTAGAGAACTGAAACCTGAAGTCTCGGGAAGAAAGCTTAATTTTAGCTGACATTACACAGTTTTCAGTCCATGGTCAGCTGTTTACAAGGCTGAGCCAAATGACAGAGAGGAATCCCTGCCTGGAGGATAAGCAGGAGTCAGCAAGCCCGACCTCCCTCTACCTGTCATGTCCCATTTAGGCCACCATCTTCCAGGTTGGTGCCACACACCTACACACACACACACACCCACACACACACACATACACACACACACACACCCAGGGGCCTTCTCATAATCCATATCCACAATTCCACCTGAAACATTGGATAAACACAGCGTACACACATTTTCCTAAAATACAAAATGAAATGCATTTTTATATAGGCTAGAACCAGCCAGCTCTGAAAAGTCCTAACTATGAGTGCAGAAATCATTAAGGGGCATCCAGATTCAACTCATGACACAGAGAAAAAGTGACCTTAAACTTAGTAGAAAACTGATTTTCCAAGTTCACCATGGACTGTGACTCTCCCTTCTAAGAAGGTGAGTCTGCTGAGCCTGACAAACCTGGTGACAATCTCAGTAATAAGTTCCAGCAATGTGATCACCATGAATTCACTAAACTGCTGTAAAGAGCCCTCTCGCATACATAGTCACAACTTAGGACCTACAAAGTGATACTAACTTTTCGAGCTTCAGGCAGGTACTACAACCAGGTTCAGGAGGGGAAGCGTGCCCATGAACCTCTCAGCAGTGAGAGTTCAAGGTGGCACCAATTTAGAGTATTAAGAAAAATATAAGGGATCAGTGGAGCACAGCTCTACTGATCAGCTGTGCTGGCTTTTGAAGAAGGACATACGGACCTCAAAATAGAATGGGGAGACCCACCCCACAGATGGGTGGCACAAAGCACAATGCTTGGAGTCTGGATACAATACAGAAGGAAAGAGACAGTTTTCAGTTCGGCCCCTCAGGAGGAGCTAGGGTCTTTGTCATTGCCTCAGACACTCAATCTATGGCAACTGACATCCAGCACAGACTGAAGGCTTCCAGTGCAAATTCCTTGGGCTTCTCCCAGGACTGTGCACTGCACTCCTGGCTGACTTATGTGATGTTTCCTGCCCTGGAGGGATGAATGCTCCACGTAGCCACATAGCCACTCAAGAGAGGAGCTGCACTTCGGCTCATGTTTACACTCCATGGTTCCCTAGCTCCAAAGGAGGATGGCACAACAGAGGGGCACAGTGAAGCAGCAGGTGCTCATGTCATGACTGCAGGGAAGGAGAGTGCAGGGAGGACGCTGGAAAGGAAACTTGTATCTGCGAGGCTCGGCCTCAGTGGCACAACTCTTCCCTCAGGTCCTTCCACTGACACCAAGCCAGCAATAATGCCTCTATTAGCAAATCGGCCTCTGAGGTCCTGCCTATCAGCTCAGGACATCATGGGGGACATCAAGGCAAAAGCCACAACAATTGACCCTGCTATGGATACAGCAGGGCCTCCCGGCCAACACAAGGGCGTCAGCACAGCATGCATCTATGGGGAAAACTGGAAATGGGTAAAGATAACAGATATACCTGACTCACCTTCTTTCCTCATATTCTGAACCTAGTTCTTCACTTCTGAGACTGCACCTAGAAATTACACACACACAGGATCAATGATCATTTCTGCCTCTGTATCCACCTGCCTCATCTCCCGCACTAAATACTTTTGAAGAGTTAAAAGGCATGCTCCTGGCACGAGTGCTATCGGCCCTTCGAAGCATTTGCCTGATTCAGCTCAAAGCAGAACTGTCTTTTTTTCGAGGTAACACCCCAAGTAATGTTCCTGATTACAGGAACTCTTCTGAGAGAACTGCTAAGGGCTTAGTAGAGTGCATGGTCCTACATCCCTTTAAAATGTGCTTCTCTCAGATTGGAGATGGCCTCTATATAGGCCCTGAATGCCATTCCTAGAAAACATAATGAACAAAAGATGGGGATTCTTTCCTCCCACTAACAATGGGAAGAAGGAATCCTAACTTCTCTGAGTGACACTGAACAAACCAGACTGCCTGATAACAGTCAGTCTCCAACTGTGGGGACTCTGTCACTCTCCTCACCCTACTTGACCCTCCCTCAGCACCTCGCTTCACCATTCATCTCCCTTGACTTATTGGAACTTAAAATCTGTCCCCTGGGGGGAAAATGTTCACATGAGAAGGGAGCCAAGGGCTGCACCTGGGCTGGAAGCCATGGAGGCCAGAAAAGCCCTGCCCAGTGCTGCACTGCTCTCTGCAGGCCCATGCTGAGCTCTGCACATGCGCTCAGCGCTAGAACTTTCATCTCTTCTTTATACGGACAAGTGGCTCACACCAGGGTATGAACCTACTAGAGAGATCAGGGTGTGGGCAGACCTGGATTCACATAGAAACCTGGATGTACAGTTGCCTGTGCATGGTATTGGTCTGGAAAGGGCTTGAACGCTGCACAGAGTCCCAATAGCTAGGGCAATGAGTAAGACCCTCCCTTGGACACTGCCTTCTCACGCCTGCTCTCTTCTGTTTATGTGGTTCTAAAAGGCCTTGGATAACAATTATATTGGAAACTGCTGGAAGCTTCAAGTCAGGGTGAGCAGGGCAGAGAGGCCCAGGCCTTCTGGGGTGCCATGAGTCACTCAGGCTGAGTGAGGTGAACTCTGCCTGTGGAGTCTCCCACCATCACTTCGGGAAACTCCAGCATGCTCAGGAATCCAATCCTCAGAGAGACCTCTGCAGACTCAGTAGCGCTGCTCTCAGTGGCTGACACTAAAGACGAGTTCTGTGGAACAAGGCCTGGAACTGCTCCTGCTGGGATAATCTGCACACAGAGACTTCTTCACAGGTACACATACATAGGACAGAGTAGAGAAAAGGTTTTTACCCTAACAGAAGACTTACAGAGATCCTCAACTATTGGGATGGGGCATAAAGAAGGAGTTTGTACCTTGTTGTGAAACCACTATCAGCCATGAGCTGACTAAGACTGACCAAGGATTTCCTCTGGCAGTCATTATAATAATGTAGATTTCTCCACAGTTATTTTGTTTTTTACTTTGCAACATATACCTTAGATAATGATTCTCAAACCATTTTGACATTCGCCACCTATTGTCACATGCAACTTTAATATGTATCTTCTAATTGAAAAATGAAATTCACAGACAGCATGAAATAGATATGCTTATGAATGAGAAACATTAATGTTTTGAATAGTGACTAGGTACTTTGTGAGCACCAGTTGGTTAAAAGAGGCCTGTGAGCTGATAATATTTTGAATTCCTGATGCATTAGCTCGACGGAGAGGAATTAACAATCAGAAGAAGAGACAGAAAATGTGGCCCACATATTTAGTCCTAGGGCTTTTCCAGAATATTTTACATATTTTAATGCAATACCAATGGGAGACATATGAAAGAAATGGCATAGAGCAGTTACATCTCTACTTTCAAATGCAGCATACAGCTTCTTAAGATTGCATGACCAGTAGGCTCCATAAACTTATCTCTGCTTTGTATCTCTTACTGCGAAAGGGAAGAAGACAGGTTTGATCATAAAAACTGCCGCCACTATAGCTATTGAGTGTATATAAATGCACAAGTGTGGAAAAAAATTCAGTGAAGATATTTGACTCCAATTTAGGATTAAATTGTTCTTTTCTTATCATTATAACTAAGGTGCATGTGATGTACATGAATGATAGAGTCTACTACATGGGGGTTCAGACAGAGGGAAAAACAGAAGAGGCTTCATAATTCTTCTTGTGGGTTGCCCAATTCTATGAAAACTGAGACCCCTGGAGAGAGCTGGGTATATTTTGCAATCAGTATTCCAAGGGAATAGAATTGCTCAAAGCATTCCAGTAACTCTGCTTACTATATCAAAGACTTTGCAAGGAGAGAGTGAAGGGGAGATTTAAACATGTTCTGCTGAAGCCCTGGAAATTTTAGGACACTTGAGTAACTTAATGATAAAGACTCCTTCTACTCACTTTTACATCAGGGCAATGTGCATGCTGAAAGAATAGTCACGTCCACAGAAAGCCTTCTAATAATCAAGGAAGATCTCTACACACCTCCGTGATTTCCAGCTGCAGTTTCCTTTCTTTCTGTTGGAAAATGGACCATTGGCTCCTTCACTGCCTCATGCATGCTGATGCCCTGGTGGAAATCCTCATGTGCTGTAGCACCCTCTTGGCCAATCCCAAGACGGGAAATCAGTTCTAATATATGGAGAAAGCATGGGTGGAGGTGAAATAGCTGCTAGGGTACTAGGAAACTCATTCCACAACACAGGACACAATGGGCCGGCAAGGAGAAGTCTCCGGATTGTGGGACACGAGCAGCAAGAAGTGCTTTTAGTTTCCTGTGCTGAGGAACTCCTGGGACAGGAGGTGAGCCACTGAAGCTTAGACCTTCTAGGCTAAATGGTACAAACATTCACGGACACCTGCATCACAGAACTCCATGGCATCACATGATACACCTGTGCCCAGCCACTTATAGACACTGGGGGAGGTGGCGCTGGCTCCGACAGTCCTTTTGTCCTTTCTGCTGGGAGAAGCTTTTCAGGGTGCCAACACCACAGTTTCCTTTAAAAGCATATCCTAATTATAACATCCCAGGGTATGAGACTCCTGCTCCTAGCAGCCAATGCTGATAATGAAAAGTGTTTCAACTCTTGTTACCTATGCAGAGAATATGGATGAATCAGGAATAACTGAAGATATTATAATATCAGGAAACAGTCAGTATTTAAAGAAATGCATGATGACTACACTTATTTAACATGGAATCACTCCTTAGGTTTTGACGCTCCAAGGACACCTGCTGTAGTCTAATAAAATTGTGACTAAGCATCAAAGGAACGAGACTTGATTCTTCTTGGGCCTGGAGAGGAAGGCAGAGTCTTTCCTCTGCTCTTGGTCTCCTGTCCTCTGAAGCTGTGTTCAGCTGAGTGGTGCAGGACCCTCCACCTTTTCCCTCTGCACACTGGTGTGGAGATCACTGTGTGCCCCTACCATGTATTGGAGTCTTCTGGAAGTGGCCAAAGTAATGCTTCCCATGTGATAGGTCAGGACGCAAGGTTTCCTGCGTACCTTGCTCCACACATTCACTCCCTTCGTTTCCTAGGTAGGCTACACCAACCCCAATCTGAATCCTGCCCCACATTGTGCTCTGATTTCAACTCACACCCTTCTGGCATAAAAAAGAAATTATACCACAAGGAAGGTAAAAATGTCCACCTGCGACCTGTCTGGTCCAGCCCATGGTTACCCTCCCTGTAAGATCCTATAAAGTCTCCTGTCCTCCATTTACACTCTGCTATCTTGGTCCACTACAGAGCCAGCCTTCTTGACGCCTCCAATAAATCTTCTACTCACATCAGAGTGCCTCGTCTGGTCAATTGCGTGGTTTCCCACCTAACACTATGGACAACATCGTGAATGACCTTTCTTCATCTGAGAAGTTTAGATCGGTAATTCATGAGTGAGGTTTCCAAGCCTCCATGACCCATGGAACAATTGCTCAGACTTTTAAGCTTCTGCTTCAAAAGCGGTTTATGGCTACATGACCAGGGCAGTGTCACATCAGCACTTCTTACGATTTTATTCATTGTTTGTATGGAAATATGCCTATGGGAGTGTGTCCTACACATCTGAATTAAAGAATACAATAATTGAAAAATCAAAAGCCCAAGAGATCCTTTCATTAGGCAATGAACTGTCACCCAATCAGATTATGTCAGTATCTGTTTGGATAAAGACAATCAGAGTAAAGCAAAAGGCACACAAAAGACACAAACCCCAGGATGATACGTATGATGAAGACAAGTTCAAAATGCTAATCCTTCTGAAATTTGAACTGCAGTAGCACTAATACAGTAGAAGGACAATAACTGGCTCAACAGAACATTGTGAAAAAGTAAAACAAAGAAATCGTATATAGAGAACAGGTGGGAGAGCCCACCGAAGGCCCTGCAAGGGGACTCTGAAAAAGGGATCTACAGAGGCTGCCACAACCTGGAGGCTGCTGCTTTCTACCCTCAGGATGCAAGTACTGGGGCAGGTGTCTGACAGGACTGCCTGTGAGAAAATCCATGGCAGAGGGGGAAAAACCTGGCAGAGCACAAGTCCAGCAGTAGAAACAAACTTGTGACACATATAGGACACAGCTAACTCTGGTGCACTGTGTAAGAGCATTTTAAGAAACATCAGGGAAAGCCAGGGAGATAGCTCGGTGTAATAAGTGCCTGCCTGGCAAGCACAGGGTTTTGAGTTCAATCCTTAATACCACAAAATGAATGAATGAATGAATGAATGAGAGACATCAAGAAAAGTGCCCCTAAGGGACTAACCTAAAAGGGAATAAGAGGCTGAGGGAGAAGAGGAAGAGCTCAGCGGTTTGCAGGAACTTCACTCTGGAGGAAAGACTAGAGACACTGCGACAGACACCCCTTATCTGGGAGTCTTCTTGACTAAAGTATAGCATGTATTGGAAGTATGTGGAGCCCAATACCGAGGGTTCCCTTTGTCATGGGAGATGTGAAGTATATACCACCACTTCTACTATAAGGGAACTTCATAAAGCTGACAGTTTGCAAACCAAAAGACCAAATGAAGGTACAAAGTGCATTTTCAAATTTTTGTCATATTTAAACACTGAAATAGGAATGTGAGGAAGAACTGCAAAGCTACAAAACATCATTCACGAAAACAACATGCTAGGGAAAAAAACATCAGGGCCTTCCTTCTCGAACTACACTTCTATGTCCTCAGTCTTGTCCTCACTGGCTGTGTGAAACAGGAGGCCTCGGCCCCTCACAGCTGAACCCACAAGCGATGTGCTTAGCCCTTCAACATGGAGCGCCCAACAGAAGGACCTGACCAACAGGAAGGACCCAAGGGAACCAGCCCTGCAGCCAATAAGTCACAAAGAGTTCATTTCAGACACAGGGAAAATCCCTGCTATGCTCTGCATGTCTGTGGACTACAAGCAATGGGGACAAGGAGAGTGAGACATGCAGCCCTGAAATAGGAGGCTCATGGTCACCTAGGCTGAGCTGCAATAGTTCTGGAGTGTCAAACCACCTTCAGCTTACAAGAGCACCCGGGGAGATTTATTTCTTCCCACCATTCCATAGCAGACATTCCCAGAAGGGTGCTGCGGGATGCACACACAGGCTTGGACAGTGCTCACCTGCATGTCTCTTCCTAGGAACAGGCACTCTCAGGATCACACTAGACAGGTGTGTGTCCTGGACATCCTGATGTTCCAATCATTGTTATCTGCACACAGAACCCGGACAGCAAGACACGGAGTTTGTTTCCTGAATACCAAAATAAAAATTGTCATTTAAGCCCAGAGCAACATGTGGCCTTTCATCTCCACAACTGAATGAAAGCACTGGGAGTGCAATGTGAGAGGAACAGAAACTGTGGGTAGGCTCCAAAATGAAGTTTTCTAAGAATAATTTAAAGGATACTGAATATCTTTTTCTTTTGCTATTTCGATGATGCTATTTTACAAACTCAATTTTTGTACCTCTCACCTCCCAGAAGAACAGTGAATTTACAAGGGGAAAGAATGAGTAGAAACCCTGTGACTGCTGCTAGGAAACAGGCCCTCTGCAGACCACACAGCACACAAATGGGAGCCCCTCCTGATGGCTGCAGGGTGCTCAGCCCTGTGGGGTTGCATAGGAAGACTCCATGCTGGGGAGCACAGGACAGGTCTGAGAGGATGAACCCAGAAGCCTGGCTCATTACCTTCATTCTTGATCACATAGACACATATGTGCAGTGCTTCTAGGGTCCTGAATTTTCTGGAGTTCATTTGGACAGGACACTGCAGGACACCTTTCTCGTACCTGCCATAGCAACAACTTCCAGATGATATCCTAAGAGGGTGTGAATGATGGTGCTCTGTTAATGCAGAGTTTGTACAAGCACATGTTTAAAATACAGTCAAGTCAAACAATTCATGAGATAAAACAAGATCTAAACCCACGAATTTGAGATTCTACTTTATAATTGTCCGTTTCTTCTAAAATACTTACTAGAAAACATATGCAAGTATTTATGACAGAATATGCTTAAATAACCTGAATTTCAGAGTGGAATTCCATGCGGAATGACAGTCTAAAAAATGCTCAGCAGGACAAGCGACCTCCACTTGCAGGCATACACTGTGAGGAAACAACAAACACCAGGGCAACACAAGTTTCACATGAATAATGAGCAAAGCTTTTCTGCACATGATAGATTTTATTGAGTAAGCTATACATAGGCTAATTTTATTTTTCTCCTGGGAAATGAAGTCAAGACCTGGGCATGCCTGGAAGGTACTGATGGCACTAAGATAAATGCCCAGCTAAACTTCTAATGTGTATAATATGTGAAACAATTTCCTGGCAAACCAAATGGGAAGGACAGGTGGCTACTTGAGACCCTTAACTGTGAGCAAAGCATAGGCAATAATCCTATTAGAAGTTGTTTTGGAACTATGGTGAAACAAAAAAAGATATTTTTTAACACTTACCTGTGAAAACGATGTAGCCAACTTGTAGTGCAATAACGCATCAAACAAACACTTCTTTTGTAAAATGAATTTCTGCACTTTGATTACTGACCAGCACAGAGGGCTAACAGCAGTCACTCTTGTGAAATGTCACACATAAAAGGAACATGGGCATAACTGCTGCTTGCAAAGCCATTTAGAATTGAGGCAAGTAACAAATCATTTTTTAAAAAACTTCTGTGATAGGACTGGGCACATAACTCAGCAGACTGACGTGCCTACTTAGGCAGAGTGCAGCAGCCTGGCATGGTCCCCAACGTGCCATGTGGTTCCCAACCCCAGGGACCACTGAGACAGTGATAGAGACTTGGTGTGGTGGCACGTGCCTGCAATGCCAGCACTTGAGTGACTGAGAACAGGAGAATCACTATGAGTCTGATCTACATAATGAGATGCTGTAGACCCTGTAGGCCCTTTAGTAAATACAAAAAAAAAATTAACAGTGGAAGAAAATATTAAATCAACAGTTGTTGCTAATCACTGTATCCTCTTGGATCAGCAAATGGAAAGCTGTTTGAAACAGAACCTCATGACCATTAACCGATATAGTCTCAGCACGGATCCATCACAATGATACTCTGCCACTGGTCATGCTACAAGTAACACATATAAGTCTGCTAATGGCAAGTCTTACACAAGGCCAATTTGTAAGCAAAAGACAATGACATCTGCCCAGGCCTCTTGCAATGAAACACAAATGATGGATGCTCTCTAGAAGAGCAAGTACGATTTGGTCCTGGCCTATCTTGCTCAACCAAATGGACCAACTTTTTCCTCATTTTTCAATGCGAAATATCACAAACCCTACCCAACATCAAGGAGGGATCTAATACCAGGATTTAAGCAGACAAAACAACCTGAATGCCTCAGCATGCTGGCTGTTACACTACATCCCTGAGGCCAACAGAGCAGCAGACCTACCTGAGCAGAAAGCTAGTAGCCGCGGGACACACCACTTTGTATCCCAGCCACTAGGATCACGAACTCTCAAGGTGGCCACAAAGACCTCAAGCACAATGTTTTTTTGCTTCTTTTTTTGCATTACAAAGGATCGAACTCAGGACCTTGCACTTGCCAGGCAGGCACTTCTGCCCCTGAGATATCTCCACAACACCCTCAAGCACAATGTAAAACACAAATCAAGGGTCATAATCAAGTAAACTTAATCTCAGGAGGTCCTCTGATTGGACACTAAACTCCCACAATGGGCCTAAGACCACTGTACCATCTTTGGGTGAGAGCTGCGCAGCCTTCAGCAGCACTGGTCTCTTCAATTGGAAGTTCAACCCACAGAATGTGACAATGGAGACGGCAGTGAGTGTTTCATTTCTACCAAGGAAATGATCAGAAAGACTCCTCACTTTCCAATGTAAAGTAAAACCTTGTGACCAAATTGAAACTGACATCAAAATCCACCACTTCAGAATGAAAATAAAGTCACACTTAGGAGGCTACTACCAGAAGAGCTGCCATGTTCCACTTTGTTCATAGTCAGGAACTATGGAAGCCAACCTACTCAACTGGCAGTGTAACTGTACTGGACACCCATAAGAACCTGACGGCATTTGGACCCACCCTCCTCCACTGTGATTGGCTACTTCCAAATGATAGGCTTCTAAACCATCCACTCTGTGTCAGACTTTAAATAGGCAACTCACTCATATCTCAGGATCAGCCAATTACATTACGTGCATTCTAGTACTTGAGAAGAAGTGTATTTTGGTGCCCCTCAGTAGCAACATGTACAACAGCAGTTCTTCCTTCCATCATGGCATTTGTTGTGAAAAAGATTTTTGATTTGGGAAATGTCGTTTATAGTTTACCAAGGAAAGTTCAATTCTGTCCTCTTCCTGGAAGACCTCCGGGAATACTCGTGCAGCACAGATCCTACAGAGGACACAAGGAGAAACATTAGAGATGGGATTCAGGACAATTCTACAGTCCCTAGAATTTGATCGTCCCTTGCTAGGCATGGTATGGCACATTCCTAGGCAAGCAGGACAAATGTACAAAGGCAGGGTCAGGGGCTCATCAGTTCAGCATGACCAGAGTCTTTCAACAATTTTAGCTCCTACCAGCCTCTGTACTCACACTGAATTTTTACAGTCCATTGTACTTGACATACAAAGCGCCTGATGTTTCTCCATGCAGAACTGTGGACTCACAGAAATATTAAATGGATTACGAGTTACCGTCTATAAGTTTTGTAAGATACTAGACATAGACACATGGCCAGTTTATGTAGTGCTAATAAAGAGCTGCAATTATCCAACTCTCTGTTCCTGATGCAATAGATTCCTACATCATGGTCCAGCACTGACACACAGCTCAGTGGAATACACATCAATGAATGGAACACAAGAGCACAAAATTCCATTTAGGGAGATACAGGTGTTCATATTACTGCACAAAGAAATGAGAATAGGAGGTAAAGAACACTGCAAGGATCTTAATTTGATGGGTCTACAATGCAAACCTGTATCAAAACATGATAGGGTACTCCATAAATACATGCACTTGTAGTTCATCATTTGAAAAAGATACAAAGTCCCCATGGTATGACATATCTACTATAAGAGGCCAGCCAAGTAGCTCAGCAGATTAAAGCATCTGCAAGCAGGTGTAGGGGCCAGGGGTTCAGTTCCTGGCCTGCCATTCCAGCCCCGACCCCGCGGTGCACAGAGACAGCAATTAAGGTTGGAAGTGGTGGTGCCCACCTGCAATGCCAGCTCTTGGGATGCTGTAAACAGGCAGATCACTCCGAATCAATCTAGTAATGAGATCCCGGAACACCCTGTAGATCCTTTCCTAAAATACAACAAACAAACAAACAAACAAACAAACAACAAACATATCTACTATAGGGTTATGGTCATTTCAAACACTGAATGTGCATATAAGTTCATTTTTTTCTGGTGACATTCTGACACATTGAGGGGACTAAAGGGTTGTTACTGCTGTGCCCAGCCTTCCCTAGAGAGGAGCAACTGTGGATAGAAGCATGATGGGCATGGAAGGAAGAAATGCCATGGCTGTGGATGTGCATTTAGTTCCCAAGGACTCCAGACACAGGGAACACCAATTTCTGAGGCTGGAACTTCCCCAGGCCATTTCTGGGGCACTCAGACCTAGATCCTCTCCATGCCAGGTGATCACTTATTATCCTAGCACTCAGTCCACCTAGGAATCCAGTGCCTGCTCACAAGTCTCTCTTTCCCTGTGGTAAGGCATCGCCTCTCCATGCCTCCTCTTGGCAAACTGATCTGCTCTGTCCGTGTATCATGCAATATGCTTGGGTGTTTGGATGTATATTAGCTGAGGTACACTCATGCCGTCCATGTCACAGGTTTGATCCCCACAAGCTTTACATCTAAGGAGGTGCTTGCTTATTTTTCACGTGAACATGTTGTCTCCTTTGCTCAGTCTACTGCAATGCAAAATGTGGTGCCTGGTCATTCATACACAGGACAAACTCATCACTCACAGTACTGGAAGCCTAGAAGGCCAAGGAAAAGCTCCCCTACACAAGTGCTGTATACAGTGAGGGCCTGATTCTTGCACATCATTATGTTCTGTGTGGTCAGATGGTACAAGGGGCAGACACTTTTATCAGGTCTTTCTGCATTGAATTGAATCTTAAATGTTTTCAAATGAACCTGAAGACAGCTCAGTGGACTATAAAGTGCCTGCTTAGGCAAGCTTAGGCAAAACACAGGGATTGGTTCAATTCCCAGCTCCACATGCTACACCAGGCCAGTCCCAAGGTGGGTGGAGCATGCCTGAGTCCAGTTCTCGTGACACCTGTAATCCCAGTGTGGGAGAGACTATAAGCAGGAGGATCGCCATGAACTGGAGCAGTGTGGCGGCACCCTGTAACAATAAAATATATTTAAAAAGAATAAAACTTCAAAAAATGTTTTCCAAGAAGTTATGTTAAGGGATTCCTCATTACTGCACCGGGATACTGAGATGTGCTGGAAACTTCACTATCTAAAACATGCTGAAAATTCCTGGGCATTAGAAGAGGCCCGTGACAGAAATGTTGGCACTAAATCCCTTTCCGGCCTTCCCCTCAGTTTTCTTGCTGCAATCACTCTCATCCCCTGTAAAATGTAGGACTACACAAATGTGCACGATCAAACTTCACGTGTGGCTTCTCAGATAAAAAAAAAATTACGCTAATGAGAAGATGTTCACTAGCTTCTATTTCCCCAATGGTGCGAGAAAACAAAGGGTCCAAAATTCCCTTTGTCTGGTGGGAAGCTGCCTTATAAAAGGAAAATAATATCTGGCTACAAATTTCAGCTGACTGGAAAATGTACTTGTGTTGCAAATTATAGTTAATGTATGAATGTTTTCCTTAAAGCATTTCTATTGCAGTGCCCATTCTCACATAGCAATTGTGGGGTTAACTCCCTGTCTCCTCTGCTCTCCTTGGATGAAGATGAGAACTCTGAATCAAGGCTACTTAGAGAGGATCTTCGGAACCCAGGCAACTTTAACACGTAATAAGCCTGGAAAAATCAAAGGGGGGCATTCTGAAAACAGACTGGCTACCAGGTCTCTCTCAGAGATTTGTTGTAAATAGGAGGGTGAAAGTATTAAGAAAGCTGTCAGTGTGAGAGATCTACATTAGATAGGAGAGAGTTTCGTATGCTAAGATTTTTGTCCTACTAAACTTTAAAGAAGAGAGATAATGAAAAAACATGACAGCTTTCAAATGGCAGAAAAAAGTTGTGCATGTTTTATCATAAATGTTTATGTTATTCGGTGAGACTCTGGTGATTCCACTTAAAAGAACTGCCTCCAAGGGGATGATCCTAAGGGCCTGAAGCAAAAGTGCTTTAGAGTGATTTGTGCTTCTAGAGAATGCTAGAGATGGGAGAGAAGCTTCTAAAACCACCCCAGTAAGAAACATGTTCAAGTGACTTGAAAAGCAGCTAGGTGGGACACTATGGAGCAAGGTTACCTTCCAGAGGTCGATAAATCTATGTGAAACACACTGGTCCTCCTTTGAGTGGGCTTTGTAGCCAGGAAAGTATGCAGCATGGGTCTGAGAGATCCAGTGTGAATTCAGGTATCTTACACACTGCCAAGTTCCCCTCAGTGGATACATTCAGTTCCAATATCTACAGGCCCACATTAGCTTTGGGTCACAGGACATGCGAACTTCAGCGTGGTTTGACTATGACCAATCATGTTAACCCATACGGTCCCACATCAAGAGGCATAGTGGAACATACTTCACTTGCTAGAGCACAAGCCAAGGATTAATGATTATAGAATGATAGAGGACTTTGGGGTTGTAAACCACACTCCTGAAACTAACAAATCCCTACCCACTCGTGCCACTGACTCCAGGAAGTGCTGTGGGGACTACTCGCTTGAGAAGTGGATGCTTTCTTTCTGCCTCTGCCTTCCACCTATCAGCCAGCTCATCTTTACATTTCAAAGGGAGGACCCTGGTGCAAGTGTAAAGGAACTGCTCACCTGGGCTAGGCTGCCCCAGGGAGTGAAGAGCTCCCCAACTGTTCACCAGGAGGCACTGGCTAAGGTCCTCAGTGCCTTATTCATCAGGGCAGTCATTTCCTCTTATCACACAATGTAGATGAGTTTCTCTTCACAGGTCAGATGTACAAGAACTGCTACCACAGAACCTACGAACATCTTCACTTACTTTGCAAGACTTCATATAAATTGTTGAAGAAAGTGACACAAATCTGCCAACAGAAAGTGAAATATTTAGGATTCACAGTCACAAAAGGAAGACACCAAGTGTGCTGAAACACAAATGGGCTGTGTGTGCCCTCCAATTCCAACTACCCAACACCAAATTAAAAAAAAAAAAATACAAACACTGGGATCTGTCACATTTGGATCTCAAATGTCCCCTTATGGCTAAAGGCCTATATAAAGCCACTAATGGAGAGCAGAACAGACCCACCCCTGGGGAACAAACTGAAAAAAAGATATTGGCACAAACCAGTGGTGATCTAAACCAGGTTCTTGCCTTAAGACTATGAGATTAACAAAGCCTTACTTCCTGGATGTTCATGAACAGAAAAGAAATGGCCACAGGGGCCTTAACACAAGACCTGCCTCACCTAGCAGCATACTTGCCAAAACAGTTAGATTCTGTAACTCAGCAACTGCCTCCATGTTTCTTGACCATTGCTTCTGCTGCCGTGCTCATTCAAGTGACTCCAAGTCTGAGTTTGCGACAAGGGCCAACTTGGGTACCACTCTCAGTTATAATCCCTATGGACGACAGTCAAAAAGACTCTTGGTCAAATCTTAGGAAACTCCATATCAGGGGCTTTTAGGTGAAAGAACCAGCATAACTCCACAGACAGTGCATAACTCAACCCATCTTCCCAGCTGCCAGTAGATGCAGGAATGGCTCACCATAACAGTGTGGAAACAATACATGCATTGTTATTGGTAATAAAAGATGTCACTGACCATATCAGGGAAACCCACAGGTCGATTGCCCCACAGCTGGAAGGAGCTATTTGCTGGATGGAATCAAATGACCAAATATGCAACGGTGATTCTTTACTGTGTTTTGGAGGCCCAGGATCCTGACCCAGATTCTCAGCAAGAAGACAGGTAAGAGCCTTGACAAGGGCCATTTGCAGACTAAGGACAAAAAGGTTGGCATCTGTACTCATATCAAATGTGCATGTGCTATATTTCATGAGGGAGGAGGGAGGGAGGGAGGGAGAGACAGAGACAGAGACAGAGATATGGACAGAGACAGAGACAGAGGAAGGAGGAGGAGGACGTGGAAAGAGTGAGAGATAGACAGACAGAGATAGTTCCTGATGGTTCATGGTAAACGGACAAAGTAGATAAAGCAGACGTCAAAACATGTAGAAGCTCTGTGAACCGCATGGGAAGTGGCCATTAATCAAAATTTTGCGAAACAGAAGAGTCAAATACTGTAAGTCAGAGGAAGCCAAAAGGAAGACACAAAGTCAAAGAAGACCTGCGTGTCAGCTCCAGAATTGGGGGTTATAGCAAGTCCCCTCATATTGGAGTGGCCTCTCCCCAGATACCCAAATTATTATTTCAATTAAAAGGAGAACTTTGGTCCAGAATCTGTGCTTCACGTCAAGTGAAAATGGTGTAATTTTTCTAACAGGGGATGTGAATCCCTGAAATCACGACCCATAGATTTGTCACACATAGCTCCATGCAGGGACACGCACAGGAAACTGTACTGTGTCATCTTCTGTTTGGCAAAAACCTCAAAGTCATCACCCCAGCTATTATGAACACAGCCTACCCTGAACCCAAAACAACCCAACACAGAGGCGAACACATCATCCTAGTATTCAAGAAACGCATGTCACCCTGTGTTAAACTTGCCTGTGGATTTCTCTAAGTGGCCTAATTTGGAATGTTATCAGTA
>PVKN010009084.1:0-24213 GCA_004027915.1 Capromys pilorides
CTGGTCCTTTCCACACCCTGGCCGAATCTGTCATGTCTGAAATTGTATCATTTGACAGTACACACTGGATTCATTAAATAATGTTTCTTACTGTGTGCTATTTTTTATAAAACATAAAAACCCAAAAATAATAAATTATTATAATGGGACTGTAACAACAGAACTGAAAGTGTTACTACCTCAGTCTATAATAACACACCTGTGCTTTAATACCGGTGCTAACATCTCCTATTCCCAATACTGAGAGACATTTCAGCATTTTAAAAAACAAGAGCTGATATTTTAAGAATTTAGACCAAAATTGAACATACATACTGAGTATTAAGTATTTTCATTCTTCCTACAAATCTTAGCATTACTCTGAATTATACAGCCTCTCTTGCTCATAAGCTTCTGTTTAAAAAAAAAAAAATATCACCTATAGTCCTAGGACTCGATAGGCTGAGGCAGGAGGATTGCTGCAAGTTCGAGGTCAGCCTGGGCTAAACAGTAAGTTCAAGACCAACCTACGCTACTTAGTGAGACTATTTCAAAAACTAAAAGATTAAGAGGAAAGAACCAAGAATTTTACACCTGAAAATAACAACAACGACAACAAATCTAGTGTTTCCTAAACCTCTCTTTTTTTTTTTTTAAATTTTATTTATTTGTTTGCTTGTTGTGTTTGTTTCTTTATTTATTCATTTTGTGGCTGGCTCAGCCTGCCCTGGTGGTGGCGCTGGCGCAGCATGTGGTGCCAGGGATCGAACTGCAGTCCCCGCAGTTGCCTGAGCCCTCCTAAGCAGGCGCTTTAGACCACTGAACCATCTCGCCGGCCCCTCTCTTTTTTTTTTTTTAAGGTACCAGGGATTAAACTCAGGACCTTGAGCTTATCATGCAGGCACTTATACTACTGAGATATATCCCTGGCCCCTCTTTTTAAACACATATATACAATCCAGTACTAATAAAATGCAGTTACACTATGAGTAGTCTGAATTCATCTGGCTAGGTGACACCTTCTTGTTCACAAACCTAGAAAAATGGCAATTTAAAGCCACCAATTCAGTTTATCTACAGTTAGAAAGGAGATGTTCTCCATCCAAAGTTCAATCTTTTAGGCCTGTGTTCTCAATTACTTTTATTAAAATCCAGCAATAACTATATACATTGTAAGACAAAGAAAATGTGGATTGCCTTTACATTACCTAAAGTTCCACTTTTTAAAGCCCATCATACTTTGCCAGATAACAGTTAAAACTCATGCCACTTAGACATAAGTCATGCATAGCACATAATTTCCTAAAAGTACACTCATGAACGGAGACTTACCCATCGTAATGGCTCGATGGAACTGATGCATGTCTTCTCCTGACAGCTCTTGGGCTACCTGTAATATTTTTTGTCTGACACCATCCAATTTAATTTCTGATTCAGTCAATATCTCTTCCATATCAGGTGCACTACAATCAAGACATTGGGAATATTTAAGGCATCAGGCAGATGCTCTGACAATGAAAAATTTAAATAAAGTAACTATATAGGGCTAAGTATCTGTATTTGAATGTTTCTAACTCATTTCTACAATTGTATTTTATTATCAGTATGCAAAAACATGGAAAATGCTATAGCATACTGTTAAGTGAAAAAAGTAAATAAAAAAGTATATATAAAGCTATCACAATTAAAATATTTTATCTTAAGATGTCTATTTCAGTCAGGATAGAGTTAACACGGAATAAATTTAAACTAGGCAGATAAAATAAGTAGACAAAATAATGGCTTCAGTCTCTGGATTAAAGCTGTATGAGTTGTGATGGGAGAAGGAAGCACACATCCTACTACCTAATCTCATAGTTTGACATTCCCAAGAGAAAGTGTGAGGACAAAAATCTTAGGTGGAGCCTGAAGTCTCCCTGAGGTGAAAAGGACTTTGCAATTTCAAGGTGGTCAAACAGCTAGGTCTGCCAGGCAGAGTAACAGTGGGGAGAAAAACAACATAAAAAGCACATTGGAGTTCTACTCAAGATTCCCTCTGGTCTTTGGCTGAGTATGATCACTGCAGCAGGTATGTGAGAAAACAGGCCAGAAAAAGAGCTTCCTAGCCAAGCTGGGAGGCAAAGCAATTCCTATAACTCACAGAACCAGAGACAGCCAACTCATCATCACCAACACACTGTTTTAATAGCAGGCAAGCCAAACGTGGAGGCAATCATCAGGTTAGGTAAGGCCAAGCTGAAGAGGAGGGTGATGCAAGAGAATATTGTAGCAACCAAAGAGACCACTGGGCCAGAAAAGCAGAGCGAAAAGAGCATAGAGGGTTTTAAGACCCACACAGTTATGATACAGAGGAAGAGCCACCTAAAACAGGGACACTAACCACAACCTCTCCATGAACCCAGGTGCTCTCACAGAGCCACCAACTTGTGGGTCTCTGAGGGATCCCTAGTTGTATGGCTGAATTCCCTGATTTTGCCTGGAATATTATACATAGATAGTTAATGAATAATAAAACATACCTCAAAAACAGGAAAAAATAAACTACATATACCAATAAAATATATATTAGTAAATTTAAGTAAGATTCAAAGAATATCATATGTTCCCTGACCATAATGAAAATAAACTTGAAATTATTATCAGAAAGATAGTCGGGCCAGGCTTAGTAGCACAAGCCTGTAATTCCAGTATTCAAAAGGCTCAGTACAGATGACTGCAAATTTGAAGCCAGCCTGGGTTACATAAAGGGTTTAAGGCCAGTTTAGGCTATACAGCAAGACCCCATCTCAAAAGAAAGAGGGAAAGGTGAAGGAAGAAAAGGAGGGAAGGAGAAAAATGAAGGAAAAGAAAAAAGTAAAAGCTAATTTTATACAAGTTAAAAAAAGACAAGGCTAACCAAGAGATGGAGGGAATGGGAAAGAGGAAAAAGGGAATAAAAGAATTACAATTTGTGATGTGCATGTATCAGCTCCCTGTGACGAATGCAATCATTATAAACCACAAATACCTATTATTAAAATGTTTTTAAGTTTAAAAAAGAGCTAGATAAAAAATTCTGCCAAAAAAAGGTTAACAAGTATCACACATTCCCATTAATCTATGTATGGCAAATTGCTTCCACCTTAATGAAATAAAATTAAATCATTAGGGAATTATCTGAATATTTTAAGTTAAACCTGGAGGTATACAGTGGTATTTACTTTGGCTCACAAATTTCAAAAATTCAGACATTTTGGTTGCAACCCTAACAGGACAAGAAACGAGTAAAATTTCCCCATATACTCAACACTGAACCTAATCACTGAATTTGAGTCAGTTCTTGTCCAGTTCAGTTTCGTGGAAAGAATTACACTCATGACCCGAGGTATCACTGTAGTTCATGGTGGAGTATTGGCCTACCATATGCAAGGCCCTGGAGTCAACTGCACCAAAAAACAAGTCTTAGGCCAGAAGTGGTGACACATGTCAATAATCCCAGCAGTCAAGAGGCTGAGGCAGAAAGATCCCCCCAAGTTCAAGGCCAGCCTGGGCTATGTATTGAGCTCAAGGCCAGTCTGAGGCATATTTTAAGATCCTGACTCAGAAAAATAAAAAACGAACAAAAGTTTAACATTATTGAACAAAAAATGGTGCAAAGGCAATCATAACTACATCTCTAAAGGCATCTAGAATTCGTAATGAAAATCTCTTGGCAGAAAGACATAGACACACAGGCTGGACAGTTGTAGAGCAAACACCTTCTATCCCACAGAGAATAGAGAAGCAATGTGAACCGGTCACATGAAATGTGTACAAAGCAAAGAAACAGGCAACCATAAAATATCAAAAACAACTCTACTCACAAGATATGCCTAAATCTCTATCACAATCTCTATAATTCATTTCCCTGTTCTGCTTTGGCAGCTTAAAGTAGTTTATTTTACTTATACTTAAAACCATCTATCAAACATGGACAGCCTGCCTGGAAAAATAAGGTAAGTCTAGTACTAGTGAGAGAAAATATAAATAAAAGAATGTCAGAAATGAAAGAACAACAACTTCTGGAGGAATTAGTTAACAGCATTGTTGAAGGGGCTAAAGCTCAGTGGTATAAGTGCCTGCCTGACAAGTGCAAGGTCCTGAGTTCAATCCCCACTACTACCAAAAAAAAAAAAAAAGCGTATACAACATTAATGATACGAAGAAGTAACATAACAATTTCATTAAAGAGGCAAGCCAAGCATGGTGGCACACACCTAAAATCCCAGGACTCAGGAGGCTGAGCCAGGAGAACTGCCCGAGTTCAAGGTCAGCAAGACCTTATTTCAAAAAAAAAAAAGGGAGGACCAGATAGCTCAGCAGAGTAAAGGGCCTGCTTAGGCAGAGCACAGTGGGGTTTAATCCCTGTGTGCCAAGTGGGCCCTGCCCCCAGGGCTCACTGAGACTGCAATTCAACTGGACATAGTGGCGCATGCCTGTAATCTCAGGGCTTGGAAGGCTGAAAACAGAACACTACAGACCCTGTACTAAATACATTTTAAAAAAATAAATAAATTTAAGAGGCAGAAAGAACACAATGACTTGAAAAATGAACAAGTTAACCAGATTTAATATTTACCTAATATTAAAATTTTCACGTATATCACCCTAATATAACTTTAATAAGCTCTAATAAATCATCCAAATCTTAATATTTTTTCAAACAGCTGTACTATAATGAAACATAAAATCCCTACTCTAAAAATAAGAACTTTTTCCTTTTATTTTTATAAAATATGCAGCAAATGCTGAAGATATTTACTCACCTTGTAATCCTATGGAGGAGAAAAATTGTCCTTTTACTTTCAACAGTTATATCCCGGCTGAGCTTCACAAGCCTCTCGTATTTGTCATGCCTCGCATCCAACTCCTGCTGAAAGGCTAAGCACACATTATCAAGACTTTACACACAACCTTTATTCCACAACCATCACAGAAGCTGAAGACTCAAGGTGAATGCAAACTATGGCTACAGTCAGCTGCCTCTATGTAAAGCAGAATAAGAGAACAGGGGGGTCCTGACACTAATTCTCAAAAGACAAAAAAACTGAACAGTGTCCTCTATTAGTTTTCTATAAATGCCAATGGTATACCCAGCAATACAAGATTTCTGAATACTTGGTGGGTTGTAGAATATTTGTAAGTTACATTATAGTAGCACTACTGTTTAAAGTAAATATTAAAAGTTCTTTAGGTAAATGTGCAAATTTTAACTCAATTGTTTAGAAAGCTAAAAATTGTAACTATTCCACTTCTTAAATATTCAGTAAATCTAATCCATTTAGAGATAATATATAACCTGAAAAACATATTGTTTTACTGCTTAGTAATATAATATTGCATACATAACTGTTAAATGCTTGACAAACACTGAACTATTTTAACAGTAAAGAGGAAAAACAAATTAAAAATGTGTAATCACTCCATGAGTTAGTTTTCTTATAACTAACTAGAGGACTAGATCACAGAATATTCTCTAATCAATATAAAATTGTAGCAGTTTGTCTGAAAATGACAATAAAAAAACATCAAAATTTTAGTAAGGCCCAGTACAGTGGCACATGCCTATGATCCCAAATACTCAAGAGGCTGAGGCAAAGGCTTTCCAGTTTGAGCCCAACACAGGCAACATATGAAGTTCCTGTCTCAAGATTTAAAAAATAAGAAGGGCAGGGCATGTAACATACAGCATTTGATTCCCAGTACCATAAGACAACAAAAACCTTTAACGAGACGAGGAATAGGTCAGCTGAAAACAGAATCAGAGAAGTCAGAAATCAAAGAAGAGAATAGGAAACAGTTGAAAAGTAAGAAAAGTTTTGGTATCTCCCTAGCTTATACAGTATCCTTAATGGTTCAGCATTTATGCATAGAAAATGCCAGACACAGTGGTACATACACACCTGTAATCCTTGCAGTTGGGAGAATGAGGCAGAACTGCCTCAAGTTCAAGGCTAGCCTGGGCTGAGCTCAAGGCCAGCCTGAACTACATAGTGAGAGCCCATCTCAAAAAACATAGTGAGTTCAAGACCAACCTGAAGGGCTGGGGAGATGGCTTAGTAGACTAAGCACTTGCCTGGCAAACACAAGGACCCAAGTTCAAGACCCGGTCTCACAAAAAAAAAAAAAGACCCGAATTAAGCAGTGAGATCCTGTCTCAATAATTAATTAAAATATATGATATGATGTGTCAATATAGAATTCACCAAAACACACACAAATTTTGTGAAAATAGTTTTACAAAAATATTATGTTGCCCTCATATTCTCCTAGAGGATGTCATATATCACAAAAAACCCACTACACCACTGGTACTTAAGAGAAGAAATTGAAAAGGCATGTGCAGTATTCTCAATGGACCAAGGTTACCCAAGCAGCAGTTTATTACTGTTGTAATAAATATCTGGAATCTAATGACCACCATTTTGAATGTTTCTTGTTATTATAAATTATAGGCCAATGTAATTTATACTAATCTCATTAAGTCTCAATAAATTCATTATTAAAATAGTTATACTAGGGCCGGCGAGATGGTTCAGCGGTCTAAAGCACGTGCTTAGGAAACTTAGGAACTGGAAAAACTGCGGTTCGATCCCCGGCACCACATGCTGTGCCAGCCCCAGCCCCAGGGCAGGCTGAGCCAGCCATAATATAAAAATAAATAAATAAATAAATAAAATTTTAAACAAAATAAATAAATAAATAAAATAGTTATACTTTTTTCCTAAAGTATGCAAACATTTTCTTAGCAGACTCCATATACATTTTGTGAACATTATCAAGCTAATTAACATATTTATCACCTCACTGTTACCTTTATTCTATAGTTGAGAACATTTAACATCTACTCATGTAGCAAATTTACAGCATAAATTTTCTGAATTCTCAAGCTCTAGCTGTTGAAATGCTTATAAGCCACTTAACTCTTGGTGATTCTTATTTCAGAATTTTCACTCTAAAGCCAAGGATTCTGCCTTCCTTCTAGGAATACAACAGATGTATTCTGCATGAGTTTAAAAAAACAAGAACTTAAATAAACCACTACTAGCCAAATTATTATGTGAGCCAAGACTTCAATACATTTGGTCTTTTATTTCTTTTTTTTTCAATTGTATGTATGTATGGATGTATGTATGTCATGGCCAGCTCAGCCTGCCCTGGGAGTGGGGCTGCTGCAGCATGTGGTGTCAGGGATCAAACCACAGTCTCTGAGGTTGCCTAAGCAGGCGCTTTAGACCACTGAGCTATCTCGCCGGCCCTGATCTATTATTTCAGAGACAATAATTAGGCCAGCAAAAAAAATTAGGCCAGGATTTTGTCTAGCATTTCAATGTAATACACACATATTATTTAATTTGAATATTTACTGAGGCATCTTAAAGGAGTTCAGTTCAGTATGAGACAGATATAAACAAAATGTAACCATGCAAGACTGGACATGGTAGTGTGTGCCTATAATCCCAGCATTTGGGAGGCTGAAAACAGGAGAATCACTACGAGTCTGATCTACATAGTGAGATCGTGTAGACCCTGTACTAACTGCATTTTAAAAAGTAACTATGCTATAACAAATATACATATATATATATATATATATATATATACACACACATATACATATATATTTTTTCAGTTTATCACCAAAAAGCCACCTAAGCTAAGCTTTGAAGAAAAGTGTGGTCCACCACATAGGTATTGAGTATGTGACACTAGAAGGAACTCAGAACTGAAAGAACTTTGCACTCAGTCAAGTAGCAACATAAAACAGCAAAATAAGCTGAGAACAAGTAGCTCTTGGTAGGGTGCACATAAGGATGGTGATAACCTGAAATGTACAGTTCTTCAGTACAGTACATAGCAAATCAAAATGTTCACTGTTCAGTTACAGCTAGTTTTCTGATACCTACGAAGATCATTTGTGGGTACTGTGCTGGTTTTAAAATATATCCACAAATTGTATGAGACTCACTCATTTCAAAAATGGAAGCAAATTCCCTTGCTCTTAAATGAAGTAGGTTTTAAATGCTTTGCTTGTAACAAAGTAGTGTGGGAAAACAAGACTATATTGTGTTTGAGCTTAGCACACAAGGAGACTGTGGGTTTTTTTCTCAATACAGGAAACCAGATGCCACACACAAGGACAATCAAGCAGCGCTATGGAGAGCAGAGATGGTTGCAAGCAGAAGGTCCAAACCGACAATCAATGGCTGGGGTACCTCCTCGAAACTCAGTTTTCAGATGACTCCAAGTCAGAACCAAGCATCTTCCAGTTCACTGAAGCACAGACACAAGATACAAGACAGAGGTGACAAGGACTATGTTTGCCGGGTGGGGGGAATTTTGTTGCAGGTGCTTTGGTTTTCGTTTTCTGAGATAGTTTCACTACGTAGTTCAGGCTGACTTTGAACTGACAGTGATTCTCCTGCTTCAGCCTCCCAAAGGCTGGGACTTCACCAGGTACACCCCACTTTTCGGTTTTGAAAGGGAAAAAAGTTACCAGTTGGCTGCAAAAAAAGGGGACTATGAAGATACATATGCAAATATGTGTGAGATTTATTAATAAGTTTCAAGTCTGTGCAAAGTACTATGCCAAGTCTTTTAACTAATACACCCGAAATATAAATATGTAAGTACAGGACAGATTAGGCAATACGAGGTACAGAACAAAATTTAAAGACACAGAATGTCTAATATTAACCAACATTCGGGCAGGGAGATAGCTCAGTGGCATAAGCACCTGCCTGGCAAGTGCAAGGACCAGAGTTCGATTCCCAATATCAAAAAAATAAAATAATTAACATTCAAACGCTCTCTGTGTGAAACTAATGGGTTCCGTTTGCTAACGTTGATGTTTACCTTAAGAGAACATAAAGGATAAGGTCTTTGCAATCTAAGCTTTCAGGGTACATTTACAAAATATCCAAGAAAATAAGGCTCCTTGTTTGAATAACCTAAGTTCTTAAGAACTGTCTTCTTGTGCACAACATGGCTATGTAATTGTTACAGCCATCAGCTCTCCCCCTTAGCCAACTGACAACATGGAGAACTTACATTTGAAGGCCAACATCACGGGAGAAGATGAATTAACATCTTTCCCCTCTCTTCTTTGGTTGTGGGGGAAGTTGTCATGCTTCCTCTTCCTGAACCCTCCTGACCCTTAAGAAGAAAAGAAAAGACAGGTATCTCCCACCATCACGGAGTTTGCACAACCAACGACAGGCAAATCTTTCCTTCCGTGAAAACCACGAGCGCGCGCGAGCACGCACGCCCCGGCCGGGCCGTGGAGGCCTTCTCTACAAATGACAGCACACGCGGCCTCGTCCTCACCGACCACCCGGGCTTCTCCCAACTCAACCGCGACCTAGCACAGGGGCAACAGTTACCAAAACGATGAACCTACAGCTCCGAGACTAAAGAAAAGAGAGTGTGAACGAAAGCCAATCTGGCGGGCATGCCCCAGAGCGGCCAGAGCGCCCACCGAGACAGACTGGCGCTCTTCAAGGGTGAGGCCACGCCGCACAAAAGGCTGAAGGGCACCGTCCGCGCGAACGCCGCCCCGCGCCCCGGGGACGCCACCTTCTTTGCTGCTCATGTCTGGTCGGTTTTCGCTGAAACGCTCGGACAACAAAGACGCAGGAGCAGGGGAACGCGGGGACCAACCCCCGGCCACCGAGTTGCGGAGGGACTGATCGCGGACGACGTCACCCTGCGCCGGAAGCGAGAGAGCGTGGTACCGCCCCAGCCGCGTGCACTTCCGGCCCCCGGACCAACCCGGGCAGCGCACACTTCCGGCTCCGCCACCCGCTCGCGCTCCTGGCCGCGTACACTTCCGGCCCGAGCCGGCGCTCTTGGCTGGCGCTCGCTTCCCGCCTGCGGGCGGGCACCCTGCGCAGTCTTGGCCGTGTCCCGGGCGTTCCGCGTCGTGTGTCCTCGGCGCCTCTCGGCCTCTGGGCCTCTGCCGAGCCTGCGGCGAGCGACCCAAGCCTCCCGGCGGGCTGTGTGTCGTCGGGCTGCAGGACGGAGACCTCACGACCCTTGTGGCCTGCGGAATCCGGAGCTGTTGAGATCCCAAGTGGCGGGGGTGTGCGGGCTGGGAAGGACTACGCCTTCCCAGCGCACCCTTCCTCCTCCTCCGCAGTCCTTGCGCTCTCCGGCCCGGGCCCAGGTTGCACGCGGATTCGCCTCCAGAGCGTCGCTGATCTCTTAAGATCAGGAACTAGTATCCCCCTTATGGGATTGCGGGTTTAGAGTTGCGCTGCGCTCAGGAATAGTAAGCCTTGAAACTCTCCTCCAAAATAAGAAAAGTAGAGTAATAAACAGTTACCACCTTTCTTTGCTAGACCATGTGCTCACCCCACACACTTTGTGGTACTGTGCCTCAAACTCCTATAGCCTTCTATTGGTGTTTGTAGAAGAATGACAGTCACATCCTCAGGATGAGTAGGTGGCAGGTTAGCATCCTTTAGAGATAAGCAGAGGTCCGAAGTTGATAGAATTGGGTCACTTCCTTACGGTAGGTTTGTGTCGTGTGCTGTCTTCGTGCCTTGTTAACTTAGAAACAAAGGGGCAGTAAATGAGATCACCTGGGTAGAAGGTGGCAGTAATTTCAAGAGCAGGAGTGTAATAGGAAGGTTTTCTGCTCTGGGTGATCTTCCAAACTCCAAAGCGGGAAGGTAAGCACCCCCAACCCATCGTACTACAAGGGACTCGGTGCATAGGTGGATTGATAAGCCAAATCTTTGGTGGATACAGGAGGCTCCTGCAGAACGTAACTGACTCGCTTGAGTTTGTGTGACTTCTGACCGTGGTGATAGCCATATTTCCTATGTGAACTTTTAATTAAAGATAACATGATCGTGCCAAACAGGACAAGACACATAAGTGAGTTGTTTTCATGTAGTTTCCTCTAGATTTCAGGAAGCTGGTAGTAATGAACATTTTTAGAGTCAGTGCCTGCTTTACCAAAATCTTTGAAAAGACTCCCGAAATACCTAGCAGCTCCCAAGATTGTACCTTTTCGAAACCTGGGTCACTCAAACTTTCCTTTCACTAGCCACCACTCCCTTGGCCTGTTCAATTATACCTTTGTTACCTGAACTACTGTCACTGCTTCCTGTAAATATGATGATTAGGACACTAATAACCTACAGTGACTTCTCAAAATACTGGAAGGAGGTGAATCCCCCAAACTTTCCCAGAACTTATTTGCATACACATGTCCCAGGTGTTCTCTAGTCTGGGCCAAGGCCGCACTTTTATTAAGAAACAGCTTTAAATCTCTGTTGAAGGCAACCTGCAGGTTGAATTCCTATGTGTCACCTTGTTTTATTGCTTCTAGTACAAATACATAGTGTCAATACTTTGTAAAACAGTTCTTTATTTTTAAACGTCAGGGGCCTGGGGTTTAGCTCAGTGGCACAGCACCTGCCTGGCAAGCATGAGGTCCTGAGTTCCAAGTCCTAGTATCCAAAGAAAAGATCAGAGAGAAAAGTAAAGACTTCTATAAAACATTGCCTCTGGAATGCTGTTCATTTTCCTATTGTGTTCCAGTTGCTCATGTTTGACTCAAGTTCTAAGCCTTTCAATTGCACCTGTTGTTCAGTATATAAATCCTCACTTTGGTCACATTTGTAGGAAAAATATCACATATCAAAGCTGGGCTTAGATATTGAAGGGAAAATATAAACAAGTAAGGACAGAAATGTAAGTCCTTGAGAGATTGCTTCAGCATTTACCTTGTGTAGTTAGCACAAGTTGGGGGATGGGGCAGAGGGGAGGGTAAAAAGAATTGCCAGAATCTTGAGCAATCTTGTTCACTTTGTTGTCCTTTTTGTAGTTCTGGGGATCATACCCATAGAGTCTTGCACATATTAAGCAAGTGCACGGCTGGGGACATAGACCGTTAAGTGACTTCTGTGTTTTGATACCAGGAGTCACACTCATGACTGGAACTTTCCAGGTAGGTAGGCACTGTACCGCTGAGCTGTATCCCCAGCACTGAATGACCATTTTAAAAAGATTATAGTATTTAGAAAATGCTGATGGGATCCACAGGGAAGCACCCACGTATCAATTCACAAGTTTTATTTTTCAAACAATGCCAGAATATAGATAAAAGATGTTTTCTAAAGATGTAAGACAGAAGCTGATAGTTGAGGGAGTAAGAGTGATAGGCAAAACCACATTGAAGTATTTCATATCCATTAGAATGCCTGGAATAAAAATATTTAGTGAGAATATGGAAAAACCCTCACATCACTGATAGCAATGTTAAATGAGGTGGCTGCTGTAGAAGACATCTTGGCCCCAGCAATTATACTTGTGAGTACATAGGTTTTCATAGTACCACTAGTCACAGTAACAAAAAGAGAAAGGACCCCAATGTCCATCATGAATAACTGGATAGATGAAATTGTAGATCTGTACTATAAATTATCATGGCAATGAAAGGAAGTTCCGTCCATCCATGGCTCTGCATGGAGGAGCCTAAAAATATGCTAAGTGAAAGAAACCTGCCCCAGAAGACCACCTATGCAAGATTCAATTTTTATGGAAAGTCCTAAATAAGCAAATCTATAGACACAATAGGTTGGTGGGAGAAGTGCTAGGAGTGTTGGAGGAGTCAGAAGGTAACAAAGTACAGGAGTGATGAAAGGGTCCTAAACTTCACAATGGAAGGGGTTATATGTACCTGTGGGTACACTAAAAATCCTTGAGGTGGTCCTTTTAAGTGATAATTGGATGGCTATGAATTATAGAGTAGTAAAGCAGTTAAAAAAATTTAAAGGACCCAGGCATGGTAGTACACCCATGCAATCCCAGTACAAAAGGAGGCTGAGGCAGGAGAATCAACACGTTTGAACCCAGCCTGGGCTGCATAGTGAATTCAAAGCTAGCCTGTACTACATAGTGAGACCCTGTCTCAAACATAAATAAATAATTTACATTTTGTAAGCAGATACATGCACATACATAGAGATAAGCACTTAACCTCTTTTCTTCTACCTCTCAAGCCAGTTCTCAGTGCTTTTATGGTTCCTCCTTGTTTCTCCAATATTTCTCTACATGTAGCTGCTCCAGAAGACCTCTGTTTCATCTACTGTCTTGTTCTGTTCTCATAGTTTTCCTTTTTCTCTTTTGTGGTCTGAGAATTGAAGTCAGGGCCTTTGGGCCACACACACTCCTTCTTTTGAGACAGGGTCTCACTAAGTCATAAAATTCTCAGGCTAGGCTCTCCTGCCTTGGCCTGTTAGAGTGCTGGGATTACAGGCATGTGACACTGACCTCAGCTCCATTCTCCTGGTCTTAAATGCTATCCATAACCTAGCAGTTCCACACTTTCATATCTCTAGCCCAGAAAACACATATATCAAATTTTCTCTTGCGTGTCTAATATGCATCTCAAAACTAATTGGTTAGAAACTGAGTACTGCATGTTTATCCCCCTAAATCTGCACCTTTGGTAGTGTTCTCTGTTTCAGTTTGTGTCTGTCCTTTAAGTTGATCAAAACAAAAAGCTAGTATCGTGTCTGGCTCTGTTCTATCACATTTGCTGTCATTTTAGCTATCTACAATGCTGATTGTGACCCCTACCCGAGATTCTTGTTGATGCCTTAAACTCCATCATGACTGAATTTGATATAGGGCCTGAGTGCTGGGACCACAGGCATGCACCTCCATGCCAGGCTTGAAATGAGTTTTCTAACACTCTTTTGCCCTTGGCTCTTCTACAGCTCAGCTTTGTAATTGTTTCCTCTTTTCCTAGCTACCCTAAAGATGACACTTCTATTTATCAAGGTGTAATATTATTTGGTGCTTTCACCCTCTTAAATAATACAAGTTCATGAGAACATTTCAATTTCATTCTTTTTTGCTTTTTACTTACATACTATAAGTCCCATTCAATTTTATAGTTGACTTCATGTTTTAAATTTTTCTATATATTTCAAACTCCATAAAACATTAATGTGATTGTCATTATCAATTTAGGTAATCAATATAGTTGGAATTAATCAGATACTTAACATTTTCATTGTTATTTAGTTTATTATTTGTTAATTTGCAAATAAAAATTACAAATATTTATGATCTACATTTTTTTTCCCTCTCCAGTACTAGGGACTAAACTTAGGGCTTTCACACTGAACTGTAGTCCCAGTCTTTTTAAATTTTCTTATCTTGAGAGAGTCTCACTAAGTTTCCCAGTCTGGGCTCTAGCTTGTGATCTTCCTGCCATGACTATATGTATACATTCCACAACGTAGACATTGTATGTCTACGTTGTGGAATGTATACAGACAATCATGCTAATTAACATATCCATTACTCTCATACTTCTGGATCTTTTGTGGTGAGAACACTTACAATTTACCATTTTAGTAACTTTCAAGTACACTTGAAACTTGAGTATACTCACAGTGTTACCCCAGAGATCTCTTTAACTCATTCTGCTGGATAATTGAGATTTTATACCCTTTAACCAAGTCCTCTCAGTCCTCCACCATATTGCAGCCCCTGGAAACCACCATTTCACTCTCTGCTTCTGCTTACTTGGTTTTCCTGACTCAACATGTGAGGCTGAGGGTGTAGCTTAGCAGCACAGCATCTACCTGGCAAGCACAAGGTCCTGAGTTTGATTACTGCTGCCAAAAAAAAAACCATGTGAGGCATGCATCGCCTCTTTCTGTGCCCAGCTTATTTCACTGCACATAATGTCCTCCAAGTTCATTCCTTCTTGTTCCTTCCTGCCTTCCACCTTGGGATTTACATCTCCTGTTCCTCCTTCTCCTCCTCCTTAAAGAATACTATTTAGTCTTTCCTTCACTGCAAATCTATTCATGACCAAAAATCTTCCAATTTTTGTTTTGAAAATACCGTATTTTCTTTTTTTGGTTTTCTATTGTTGTTGTTATGGTTGTGGAGGGAGTTCTCTCGCTAAAGGATAGTTTCTCAGGCACAGAATTCTAGGATGGCTGCAATCTTCCTGCTGTGCAAGCAGGCATCTTCTGGAGCTCACTGTCTTGGCTGCCCACATCTACCTGGCAGCAGTCAACACTGGAAGGAAGATGGCAACTGGCGGGGCAGCCGAAGCTTTGAGTGGGACAAGATATACAAGCAGGAAGAGCCACAACCAGCCCTGACTGTGTGTTATATGTGCCGTCAGAAACCTTAATTTAGAAGATAAGGCACAGTGTATTTGAACCTAGGGAGAATTGGGAAGAAATTGCGGCCAGAAGAAAAGCACAGTCTACTTGCGTGCAGGGGTGCCCCTGGCTGAGCTTGGCAGGTGGGCTGGCTAGAAGGCACAGCCGAAAGCTTAAAAGAGGGAATTATGGGGCTGGAAAGACCATGTCATGGACTGCGTCACTTGGGCCTGGGTCTGTGACAAAGTAGAGTAAAACCTCCATCATCAGTTTGGACAGGAATTAGCTAATGTGAATGAGTTTGGTTCAATCTGCAAATCTTCATACCATTTTCATTGGTTTTCTTCAATTTTGTTTTTGTTTTGCAGTCATGGGGGTCAAATTCAGGGCCTCACACATGCTAAACTACTACTGAGCAAATTCCCTAATTCCAGCTACCTTTTCTTTTTTCAATTATCTTTTTTCCAGACATTTCACATACAATTATTTCCAAGTGTTGGTTCAACTAGGATTGTTATTTTGATTAGTAAATAAAGTACGTATTCTTTAAAAGACAGAAACCATCCCACTGTCTCCAGGCTTCCACTGTGTTCAATCTAATTTTTGTTTGATTGAATTATCTCTTTATCGTCTTTATTAATACTTATTTTTAGAGCGGGGTGTGACAGTACATGCCTGTAACCCTAGCACTTGGGAGACTGAAGAAGGAAGATTTCTATGACTTTAAGTCCAGCCCGAACTACATTGTAAGACCTAACCTCAAAACCAAAACCAAGGGGCCAGCGAGATGGTTCAGTGGTCTAAAGCGCCTGCTTAGGAAAGCTCAGGCAACTGCAGGGACTGCGGTTCAATCCCTGGCACCACCTGCTGCTCCAGCCCCCCCACCAGGGCTGGCTGAGCCAGCCACAAAATAAATAAACAAAACAAGCAAACAAATGAATAAAATTAAAAATAAAACAAAACCAGAACTTCCAAAGGCAAGACATGGTGCATGTACCTCTAATCCCTTGCCTAGAGTTTGGCCAGCCTGGGCTACACAGTGAGCTCAAGATTGGCTAGAACTAGAGACTTTGTCTCAAAATATACATATACACACAAATGAAAAAAAAATTTTTTTAATCCTTGTAGATTTGTTTTGGCCCTTTGGAACAGATAATAGAAAAAGATGGAATAATAAGTATACATATTCCTCAGTCCCTCTGTAAGCTACTATTCTTTTATAATAGGCTTTCAGGAAAAGGAGATAGGAAAAACACATTTTTAAAATATAAGAATTATTTGTATACATTACATATTTAAATGGATTATATATTTTAATGTGAAATCATTTTCAAATTACATAAAATGAATTAATCAAACAGAACTGCTGTTCATTTTTAAAAACCATAAGTTTAGGGCTGGCAGTGGACTAAGTGCCTGCTTAGGCAAGCAAAGCGACTGGGGTTTGTTCCCCATCACCGCATGCCACACTGGTCCCGACCCCAGGCACGCTGAGCTGGCTACAGAGACTGGCATAAGTTTTTTGCATTTATAATTTTTAAATTATTTTTTACCACATTGTGGGATTGGTTACATGTTTAAAAAAAAACTAAATTGTGTTTGTGTAGTAGAGGTCTCTGTAATCTGGATTGGTTGATTTCGTGCTATTTATTTTCTTCAGGCTCTTTCAATGTATTTTTAAGCCTTGATGAATTCTAGAGGTTTTGGTTTGGTTTGGTTTTTGAGACTGAGTTTCACTATGTACTTCTGGCTGGCCTTGAATTTGCAGTAATCCTACCTCAACCTCCTGAGTGCTGAGTGCGTGCCACTGTGCCTGCTTCCAGGAGCGTCATTTGTTTGTCGTCTAGCTGTTGTCTGACATCTTTTAAACTTGTCTTTTATTTTCCTTTGAGTTATTTTAAACTCTATGTAAATCTTTGTGTAGTTACTTGGTTTCCCACCAACCCCTCCACTAGGATTTGAATCCAGTAACTTCATGCTGAGCAACGTCCACTGCACAACAGAACCATCACCATTGTTCTTTATTTTTGAGAAAGGGTCTCTCTGTGCAGTTAAGGCTGCCTTGAACTCACTTTGTAGCCCAGGCTGATGTTAAACTCACAGCAATCCTGCTTCAACCTCCCAAGTGCTGGGATTACAAGTGTGTACCACCACACCCAGCTCCATCAGTATTTATATATATTTCTATTTTTGTTGTTCTTGCAGTTTTTGAGACAGGGTCTCACACTTGTCCAGGCAAGGTTAGAAATTGTGATCTTCTAGCCTCAGCTTCCTGAATTACTGGAGCTACAGGCATGAGTTATCACATGCAGCATGCATTCTGTTCTTATAGGAAGGAATAGCCTCCTAGAAGAAAATGGCAAGTGTACGAATTCTAAAGAAAACAGTAAAAATCTGGGAGCACTTGGTGAAAAGCAGACCCCCTGGTGTCAATCACATGGCTAACTCACACCTAAATGTAATTTCTCTTTGGATTCCTTAGCTTTCAGCGTCCTGGGTAACTCCACTGCTTCTCCACAGCCAACTTCCTTGTCTTCTGAGGGGAGCAGCTGCCTTGGTGGTGTGGGGACATTTTCCAGATTTGCTTGTTTGGATAAATCCAAACTTTGTGGCCTGCTGGCCAATTTCCAAGGCCCTGCCATTTCTTGTCCCATACAGATCTAAAGATCTGAACCTTCCAGCAGGCCTGGGCCTTCCTCAAAGTTTTTCATTCTGAACCCACTTTATTCTTCAGAAGCTTTGTGTTTCTCCTCAGAATTTCTGCTGGGAGATAGTCCTTGCTTATTCTCCTGTACTTGCTCTCTACTTCCCGTTCTTCCACCCAAGGAAGACATTCTCCTGATCCAGTTGCAGTGAGCAGTAGGGGTGTGCGCTCCTCCTGGAAGGACTGTTGCCTATGAATCAGAGCTGCATCCTTATTGCACCTCTGTGCGTCTCTTTCCTTCCCCATCCCAACAGTTCAGGCACCAGAACAAAACCCTGGTTCTCCTACAGCTAGAACATGCAACTTCCACACATGAAAGACTGATGGGAAGCGGGTGGGGGTTCCTCCTGCGTGGACTTGGCCCCCTCAGACTCCAGGACTGGCTGCCTGGATTCTACGCAGCAGATATGGACAGACCTGAAGTGCTTCTTAAATTTTTGGGTGGTAGGATGACTATTTATGGTGCCTGTTCTTTCAAGGCAGTTTCCCTTGCTGTGGATCTGATGGCCATGCTGTCTCTGCATTCCTCAGAGCTAGTTTTTTTTTTTTTTTTTTTTTTCTGTGTCCATGCATTTCTGCAAGTCTCCACTATACCAGGACAATTCTTCTACAATAAGTTTCTCTTTTTCCTTTCTATAATATCCCTAGATTATTAATCACAACTCTTTAGAAATGTCTTAGAAATGAAATTAAAGGGGCCAGCAAAATAGCTCAGCGGTCTAAAGTACCTGCCTAGGCAAGCTGAGGCAACTGCAGGGACTGTGGTTCAATCCCCAGCACCACATGCTGTGTCAGCCCCACCCCCAGGGAAGGCTGAGCAGGCCATAAAAAAAAAATAGAAATGAAGTTAAAACTCAGTTTGTCATAAATGACAGAAACCCCTAGCTCAGTGACTTAAACATGATACCAGTTTATCCTACATACATATGATCTGAGAGGCTCTGACTTTAATGGATGAGTTTATCTCAGTTTTACTTTTAATCTTAGCTCTCTGGAAGGCTGGAGTAGGAGGATCATGAGTTAGAGCCAAGCCTGGGAAGTTTAGGCACTTAGCAAGAACCTATCTCAATATATTTTTTAGCGTGTTAGGGATGTGGAAATATAGCTCAGTTCCTATACCTTGGGTTAAATTCCTAGGGAGAAAGATAAATAACACTGAGCCAGCTGTGGAACGTGCTTGTAATCCCAGCAAGAGGACTGACGAATTCAAGACCAGTTTGTGCTACACAGTGAGTTCAAAGCCAGCCAAAACTACATACGGAAGTTCTGTACCAAACCAAACAAAACAGCAAAAAAATTATATACCAGCCAGTACATGTATATTTTAAATTTTGCCTTTCCATTTTTTACTAAATTGTTTTATCATATTTTCTATATATGAAATCATTTTCCTGTTTTATTCAGTTTGATGCTTCTCTAACTATATGTTACACATATATACGTGCATATGTATATTGTTTTTTTGAAACAGGGTCTTACTATGTAGCTCAACTAGCCTCATACTTGCAGCAGTCTTCCTGTCTCAGCCTCCCAAGTGCTGGGATTACAGGCATGCACCACCACATCCAACTTCTGATAATATTTTTTAAAAGTTTCTATGTAAAAATTGAAGGTGTGAGTGCCTGAGAATGTTGTTGGTACAAACATCTAAATAATAGTTTGGCTGAACGTTATAGGTGAAAAACACTTCAGGAGCACTTCCGACTCTTTGCACCATTGTATTCCAGTGCTCCCTGTGCTCCTGAGCAACTCCGGGTGGCCATCGTAGCCCTGTCTCTGAGGATGGTCCTTTGTACACTGGCCTTTGTGCCTTTTGACATCATCATCTTGGTTTCAGGCCATTTCTGAGTTGCATCACAGTGTGTCCACCTAAGGCTTTCCTTATCTGTCCTCCTCAGGCTTCTCTGAGTCTTTAAATCTTTCCAAATTCACTACCATTAACTTCTAATATTTCACCCTTCCATTTTTTTCCCCTCCACTTCACAGATTCTTCAAATCCAGATGTTGGCACCAATATACCTTATTTAGATTTATTATCTTCTTCTATTTGATCTTGTTTGCTAATTCCTGCCTTGGCTGTATCTATCTGCTGTTTGTTTTGTGAAACCAGAATATCTGTGTTTAGATTCTGGCTCCAGGAGCTGAGGTGTAGCTCAGCGGTAGGATATTTGCCTAAGTGGGTCAGGCCCTGGTTCAATCTCCAGTACTGCAAACAAACATAAATAAATAGAGTCCTAGTTCCACTTTGGGCAATTAACTTCTTTACACCTCAATTTCTTCATCTGAAAAGTGGGAAAAATAATACAGTGGTAAGTGTTACATGAACTTTATTTTTTTGTTGTTTGGTTTTTGGTGTCAGGAATTGAACTCAGGGCCTCACATTTGACAGACACTGTGACAATGAACTATATCCATGGCCCTTCATGAATTTAATTCTTTCCATGATTCTGGTTGCAAACTGGATTGGGCAAAAACTAAGTCCAACGGTTAGGGCTCAATGTTGACCTTATGGCAAAGTCTGATTCAGTTCTCCTCCAATTCAGTTTGTGACCAGAATTGTGGAGGAAATTAAATTCATGAACTGAATTACCCCTGTAGCACAATTAGTGGAAACTAAATATATTCATTTATGAGATGCACATGAAACACTGCCTGACATGTAGCAAATAATATGTAGATTCTAGCTTTTACCTGTTGTGTTCTTTATGTCTTGTCCTCCTGCCTCAGCCTCCTGAGCACTGGGATCACAGGTATGCACCACTACTCCTGGATTGCTTGTGGGTTTTACTTGTCCCCACCCCACCCCATACCTGCTTCCTATTACTAACAGCCTCAGATCCTCTGGGAAGATACTTGTCACTTATCTTAAATGCATTGTCCATCTGTACTAGTAATTCTGCTTCTGGAATGTATATGCTGTATACAAACCAGTTTTCTTGTTTTTCTAATTAGCTCTACAGTATGCTTTAGGGAAGGGGCAAAGCCCAGTCTTCCTGGGGTGACTCTGAGTCAGAGAGACCATGACCCTCAGGGCAGAGAGCCACAGGGACTGTAGAGGAACTGGCACTGGCCCAGCTTCCTGCTATGAACCTCTGAAACTCCTTGGGTCAAAGATTTGCTCTTAAAGTCTTAGGAAGGGCTTCAGGGACTGGGAGGAGGGCTGGCCTCCTTGGACTGCAGTGCTCACGTCCTGCAGCTGGGAAAGGAAGGGCGTGGGGTGCGTCCTCCACCTGAACTTGTTTCCAGCAGCACCTCCTCCCTGGTTGACTGACGCTGCTGTCCTGGGGCCCAGCTGGGTGGGGCGGGAGGGAGCTGTTCCCTCACTCCCTGTGGTAACTCCTTTCTTCCAAGTGTCTCACCATTTTTCTATAGGTCCTCAGCTCCTGTGTTTGCTTCCCCTCCTGATTTAGGTGGATGACCCCAAGAACTCGCCTGGTTACCTTCTTGTCAAGAACAGGTGAGGCCCAAGCCTTCCTCTTGCAGTCAGCCAGAGTTGGGAACGAACGTAATTTGACAGATGCAGGCATCCAGGAGCTCAGTCCAAGCTAGCTGCCTAGTCCTGGAAGAGCAGCATGGCTTTAAGCTATGAGGGAAAGATCAGGGAACTCACAGCCGCTTCCACAGGGGCCTTTCTTTCTCTTCTGCTCTATTTCTGTTTTAAGTACTTACTAAATGCACAATAACTTTATTTGGGTCTATAACTCCTCATGAGATCTTTTCAAGTATTGATGAAACCATCTGCAATGAATATATCCAGCATTCTTTTCTTTTCACTTGATTTCTGTGTGTGTGTGTGTGTGTGTGTGTGTGTGTGTGTGTGTGTTAGTGGGAGCTGAACCTCAGGCCTTTGGACTAACCTATTTCCATAGCCAGGCCTGTTTTCCTTTCTTTTTTTATTTATATTAATACATCAGTACATTTTATTGCTACATATGGTGAGAAGTTGGTACAAAGCACACAATACGTACTCTTTTTATACCCACCTTCTCCCGCTTCCACCCTTCCCCCTTTATTTATTTTATTTTTTTATTTCGAGATAGGTTCTTGTTCAGTCATGAAGCTGACCTCAAATTTACATTGTTCCTGCCTCAGCCTCCCAGAGTGCAGGGATTCTTTTTTTTTTAAATGGTTTTAAATTGATGAAAGGGTCCAAATGCGTGGTAGTTCTGTAAAAGGGCGTGTGTAAATGTGGAGCACATTCTTCAGACGCTTAGTCAAACTCCCCGACTTCAGACAGGTTTTATCTTTATCTGTATCACTGGTAAACTTCAAGGCCTATTTCTGCTGGGCTCAGGTTTGATTAACGTGTTTGGCCAGGGTAAGTCCACAAATCCCTAAATAAATCAACTTGTTTGGGCAAAACAAATGCGTCTGTTTCGACACAAGCCAAGCAGAAACTTCTATAGACCTGAAGCACTGAACGCCCAAAGACTCCCGCCCACCGCTTCGGGGAGCAGCGCAGGACCTGCCTTCCTGCACGTTGACACTGACACACACCTAGGAGCCTCTGTCACACTGGTGCCTTAACTCAGAGCTGATGGGTGGCCAGATTAAAGTCACCCCGAGGACTTCGATCTTAATCTCACTCATGTCTCCAGTTCTGTGCAACTGTTTAAAGATCTCAAAGACGGAAAACAGAAATCCTCTTATCTGACGTGAGAGAGATAAACAAAATGTGCACCTTTACTTTTTTTGTTTCAGTGGTTCATTTTAGATATACATAGTGATCACATTCACCATAGGGAATTTGTACCTGTATAGGATACATCTCGCTTCTTCTTTTACTCCTATTCCTTTCTTCTCCCTTCAACCCTCTTCCCCTGCTTATTTACAAAAGTTTTGTGCTTTTCAAATGGCCTAGCAAATGCAAGCACCTGGGTTTGATTCCTGGTACCACATGCCACCAGCCCCACCACCAGGCATGCTGAGTTGGCCACCCAGCGCTCGGGAGGCTGAAACAGGAAGATCACTAGGAGTCTGATCTGTGTAGTGAGACTCTGTATCAGATAACTTTTTTTTTAAGTTTTCAGATAAGCCTGAGGAGGTCTGACTTCTGCTTCACTTGTGCCACCTTCAGGTCTCCGGGCAGTATGTTCTCCACCCTACTGCTACTTCATAGTGGCTCTTCTAGGTTTCCAGTGACCAGGCAGTACCTGTATTGATAGTAAGAAAATGGGTGGCTCTTGGCCTCAAGAACTCTCTTCTCAGATACAGGTATCAGAAATGAGCCTGGTACCTAGTTTGTCCCAGTTGTGGAGTAGGATTTATATTTAGAGGAATTCTGTGGAGTAAAAAAACAGCAGAGTTTGGGGAATTTTTAAGCACTGGTTATGCCCAAATCAAAGCTTTGCACTTTGGGTTTGTACTTTTGTCTCTGGTCTTTACCTTCCTCATTTGGACTGTGATGGTAATTACGTAAGATGACCCACAAAACAGCCCCTTGCTCCATAAAGGAACTCTGACACCTAAAGCAGATAAGGTAGAAAAAGGAGCAAAGGACGTCATTCAGGTTACCACACTGACTTAGTAAGCACTTACTGATCAGGAATGTGCGCTGATTTGCAGGAAACAGTAAAACATGGATCTTTTCTCTCTCCAGCAAACCTATGAGGTGCAATTGACAGATATGGTTAATTAATTTTTGAAACTATTGTGGTAAAACATACATTGACATTAATCCTCCTCCAACTATACCCCCTCACCAAAAAAAAAAAAAAAAAAAAAAAAAAATTGTCACTCTCGAAGCACACTTAGCCCAGTATTCTTTTTTTTTTTTTTATATATTTTTTTAGGTAAGGGTCTACAGGGTCTTCAGGGTCTCACTACTAGATTGGACTCCTGGTGATCTGCCTATTTACAACTTCCCAAGAGTTGGGATTACAGGCGTCGCCACCACACCCAGTCTCAATTGCAGTCTCAGCGCCCTGGTGCTTTAATCCCCTGAGCTATTTGGCCAGGCCTAGCCCAGGATTCCTGCCACTTTCCGGAGCCATTCTGGAAATCCCTTGCTATGAGCATCTAGCTGCGCCATGTGGCTGCCCGATGTTCTGAACGGATGAAAAACCTGTACCTGTCATGGTCATTTGGGGTACAGCCAGAAACTGCACAGCACCAGATCTGGTGAGTAAGGAGAGTGAGGGCAAATCACGTTTCTGTGAGCCTGCCTCTCAGTTGCACGGTGCTGGGCAATGTTTTTGGTGCTATATCTTTTACCACACCTCATAAAGACACTCCCAAGTGAGGACTTCCAGACCCTGTCTCAATAAAACAAAAACAAGAAAAAAATAAACATTCACTCTGTATTTTGATCATCTAGTGTATACTTTTTCTTTTCTTTCTTTTTTTTTTTTTTTTTTTTTTTTTTTTTTT
>PVKN010009085.1:0-24223 GCA_004027915.1 Capromys pilorides
GAATCGCGCCCTGTGGGGCTGTAGGCTGCTACACACACACACACACACACACACACACACACACACACACACCCCTTGTATGCAGGCAGATAAGGAGTCGAGGAGGCCATGTAGGCTATGAACTCAAGAAGGGATTATCGTCGCTAACACGGGATGAGCTTCTGATGAAGAGGAACAGCGTGGCCGGATGTCCTCTCCATCTCGCGCCCTTCACCTGTCCTCCAGCTGTGCCACGACTCAGCCAGGAGGCCCGCGCTGGACGCCGCCCCTCACGCTTGGACCTGGCGGCCCTCGGAGCGCTCACCTCTTGTTTCTGCTGTGCCCAGCTGCAGGGCTGTCACCCACAGGAAGCAGTCTGTGGCCCTCCCTACCCTACACAGCCCTGAGAAAGATGAGACTGGTGGGGCCCACAAGCTAGCTCAGCAGACTAAAGAGCCTGCTTAGGCCAGTTTAGGCAAGCGGACTGCGGCTCAATCTCCTGCACCACATGCTGCACAAGCCCCGCCCCCAGGGCCGGCAAGGCCTGGATGTCCCGGCATTCTCTTGGGACCCAACTCTACCTCCATCCAGAAAGGATCCATTTGTGCCGCCAGGACACTTTACCTCATCCTTATTGAATTAAAAATAAAACAGTGGCATTTCCAGGCGGCAAAAGGCTCCTCGTCACACCTGGGAACTAAAAGTTCATTGCAACTTCATTAAAATCTATGAGATAAACTGAAGGGTCGCGATCTGCACGTAGCTGACAGAGCCCGTGCCTCCCTGCAGATGTTTGAGTTTCGTATTAAGAAAGTTGTCACAAATCATTTGGACCGGAGCATGTAGTTTTAGGCTGCCAAATGTTGATTAATTAAGCCGATGCGTGGATTAGTTCTGCCTGATCGTTTCATTAGGGAAAATGACTGAAAATGTGGAATAAACTAACAGGAGACAACAAGAAAGTATCCTTCTGTGAGTGATATTTAAGGAAGCCTGCCACGTCCGTGTGCATGTATGTGTGTATGTATGTGTGTGTGTGTGTGTGTGTGTATGTGCACACATACGTGCCTCCATGGCTGTGAGGATTCATAGTAGTCCATGTGAATTTCATGAGTCTCCCTCCTGGTCACAGCTCCTTTTCTCTCTCCACCTCTGGGCCTGGCATTTCTAGGATGACTTCCTGAAGTCAGATGCCATATATTCATGGAGCCTTGGGCCAACGAACTAGAGACCGCCATTGCCCATAGCCACCCTAGGGTGACCCAGGTGAGGCTTTGAAGAATAGTGAGGGAAAGGCTTCCTGCGAGGGAAGGTTTGGCTGAGGGAGCATTGATTCTCCCCTAAGAAGTGACAGAAATGCGTGGAGAAAGGCCAGAGCCTCTGCATAGCTAGAAGACAGCTTCCCGGCGCTGGGGCTGCCACGGCTCATGAAGACTTGATTCTGTCCTGAGTTTTTTCTTTGTCTTTTTGAGACAGGGTCTCCCTATGCAGTTCAGGCTGGCCCTGAGCTCACTTTGTAGCCCAGGCTGGACTTGAACTTGCAACGATTCTCCTGCCTCAGCCTCCTGAGTGCTGGGATGGCAGGTATGCACCACCCCACCTGGCCATCATGAGCTTTTAAAAAGTATATTTTTGTTAAGCCATAACTCAAATAATGACAAGTTTGGTATTTTTAGGAGCTTAGATGGATGCACATAGTTGCTGTTTTTTTCATAAACTGAATCATCCCAATATAAAACTTCCAGTGTTAATGTTCAGCCCTGAGTTGTGCAACTCCTTAAAGAAAGAAAATATGAGGCTGTTGCTCTTCAAAAGCTGAGGATCTATGCGAGAGTGTGTGTTCTGTGTGCTGGCTCATCAGCCCCACCTGCGCCAATGTTCCCTGGTGTTTCCATCCGCATTGCACCTTTCCAATTCCTTACACGCATCACTTGTCTCTCATTGCTAAGCGTGTGTCCATGCCGCTTCTGTTACTGGAAGACTCTGTCCCTGGAGAATTCCTCCCAAGCCTTCAGTCTTCGGCCCACTATGATGCTAGCTCTTCCATGAGGCCTTCATCAGCCCCAGACACCAGGTCTTGCAAGCTGCCCCTCGCTATGACTCCAGGGATCCTGTGATTCCCCCGGCTTCTTGAACCACCCATCTTCCCCTCCGGCTCAGAAGTGTGAGGACGGAGCTTCGCCATGTCCTCTGTGCCCAGCTCAATGGGCAGCTACTCCAACACATGAAGAGAACATGACAGGAAGGGCATGACCAAGATGGAGATGGTTTGGAACAGCACAAGCTGCAGCCAGCAGATCAGTCACGGTTTTACTAGAAAAACAGATATAACCTAAGATACACAAAAAATTACAAGACTAGGGCTGGGAGATAGCTCAGCGGTCTAAGTGCCTGTCTGGCAAGTACAAGGACCCAGGTTTGATCTCCAGTACTGCATATATCTAAGGTAGATATAGAGACAGGATACATAACTAGATGATAGATGTACACATGCACATACCTATAAACCCAGTGCTGGGGAAGTTGAGATCACTACAAGTCTGAGCTGCGTAGCAAGACCCTATACCAAATAAGTACATAAATAAAGAAAAGATGTTTTAGAAAAGAAATTGCAAAACTGGCTTATGATGGCCAGCCACAGAGTCGGATGAGGAAGTGTGCAGGGGGCGTCTGCATGCAGGAGGCTGGAGGATGCAGTGCCAGGTCTGGAGCTCACTGCAGTGTCCATGAAAGTCTGTATGAGGAGGCCAACAGGTCTGCAGTGGAAGGCTGAAGAGTGTACCAGAAGGCTGAAGGACCCGAGGCGGAAGCCAGAGAGACTGTGCTAGAAGCCAGGAGGTGATGTCCACAGTGAAGGAGCTGCACCAAAGAATAATAGCAAGTCAGTTCTTCTCACTTCCCCCTTGTACCATCCAGGCGATGAGCTCTACACCCTAGAGTGTAGAATCGCTGAGCTGACTTAGTTAAGCTCCTAAGCTTCACAAGTTGATACTTGCAATCCACCATTCCAAAGGTGAAAGCCACCTCCCACTCCCAACCCGTTTCCTCTTCTGCGAAAAGCCAATCATAAACATGACCACCACCAGGCACCTTGGTATCCAGGATCGATGATGTCCAGGCTGCCCCTGGCAACCAAGTGGGCCAGGCTCAAAGCCAAGGTGGAGCCAGCCAAGGCCTGAGGCCCAAGGCTGAGCCCTGAGGCCACCACTGTGCACCCCAACAGGCAAAAGAGCTGCACGGAGGGCAAGGTGGCCACAAGCTTTGACTTCAATGAAGCCAATGGCACAGCAGAACCTGCCAGGGCTGGCACTAAGAACTGCAATCCTAAGAGCGGTGACCCTGGGAGCTAAGAGGCCTGGCACTCACGGCTCAGGGCTGGGGTCCCAAGGGCTGAATGTCCCTGGTCCTCAGAGCTGGGATCCACCGAGCTCCATACTGCCAGGTCAAGATCTAATAGGACAGAAAGTGCTTTCATCTAATTTATGCACATGAGTAAGGTAGATTTAGAGATAGACACATAGCTAGATGATAGATGCACAGGCAGGTAGTAGAGATGGGGACCTGAGATAGCCACAGAGATAACAGATATGGTGAGACAGATGATGGAAAGAGGTGGAGAGGCAGAGAGACGCACGGAGATGATAGGAAGCAGAGAAGCTGGATGGGTGGGGAGGGGTGCTGTGGGTGGCAGGCCAGAGAGCTCTGCGGCCGGCACTTGGTAACAGGCTGCCAGAAGTCAGTTAGTGGCTTTGGCTTTTCTGGCTGTAAAACTTACACTGCAGTCTCCAAAACCCCCTAATCTCCTGCTGTTCCCCCAATTGCATCATTTTTCCACCCCAGAGGACCCCAGGACCCCTCCGCAGGGACTTTTGCATGAGGAAGACAAGATGTTCACCCAAAGCCTGGACCCTTCTGCTGTCCTCTGCCCCACTTCTGTCTCAAGACCTCTCTCCACACTCAGCTCCTGGCAGGTCTCTGCTCCCTGTGAGGGTCAGGGGCTTGGCTTATTCCTGTCCCCAGCTGTGACTTTCTGCACAGTATTACTGGAGGTCTTGAAACGGGGGGATGGGACCTGCACAGCCCACAGCTTTGGAAATGGTCAGGGAACCAAGGCCTCCACCTCCCTCCTCACACTGCTCCGGGGAACGCTGTTTGCCTCTTGGTATTAACTGGGGGAAAAGCCCAACATCTCCCAAACTAGTTGATGTAACTGAAAATTTTGATTCCAGAGAAAAGGAAAACAGAGCAGAAGTGGCAAGCATTAGCACCCGCCCACGGTCTGCCAGGCCTCGGGCACAAGGCTGACCACCAGCTTGTTGTCCCTGCTGGCTTGCCTACCCCGTTTTGTCTCCTCCATGAGAGGATGTCTTACCACTTTTCTCTCACTGCTAGGACAAAATACTTGACACCCAAAATTAAGGAAGGAAAGTGTTATTGAGCTCACTGTGTGTGGAGTTTTTAGTCCATAATCAGCTGGCTCCAAGGCAGGGGGGGCTCACACAGGGCAATGGTTCAAGGCAGCAAAAGACAGCAAGGGCAAAGGGAAGGAGGTCAACCCCCTCTTCCCCCCTCATGTGTGCAAGCAGGCTACCCGCCCTAGGGCAGGTGTAGCACTCACACCATCTCCTTGCCCTTCTTTTGCAAGGATGGAGATGTTTGCCAAGTGAGGCCCCTGCTGAGTCGCTTTGTTAAACCTCTAAATTTCTCCAGTTGATATAGTGTATCAGCCTTCGCTGTGAACAGGCCCCGCTGCCTCCTGTCTCCCCTTCCACATGGAGGGCCCTCGCACAGCTGACCCCCAACGCGCTCCCTCACATCCACTTCCCTTCACACAGGTGGGGCTCCCTGCTGTGCCCTTCACAGGGACTCTGCCTGAGGTCACAGGGAGACTTGGGTCCCCTGGCTTAGGCCCTGAATGTGCCATCAACAAATGCCTGGGAGTTTCCTACCATGTCACTGAGCAGCGTAGCTCACATCTGGTGGCTCCAAGAGGCAAGAATGCATGTGAGCGTCACGCCTGTCCCCTAGTACTTTCTCCTAGTTCTGTGGTGCCGTGGCAGGAACATTAGTGGTGTGGGCCTAGGAGTCCCTGGTGGGAACTCCAGCTCCACTTCCACACCACGCCATAGTCCACTGGATCTGAGGACTCCCAGGAATGACCCAAGGAGGCTCCTGCTCAAAGCCGTGCGCTAGAGGGCGTGATGCCCCCACCTGTCCTGTCCACGGGTGGCCCTGGGGAGTCCACAGTGGCCTTTCTGACAGAGAGCTCAACACGAAACCCATGGATGGCAAGGGGGAGGCAAGACCCCATCTGCTCTACCTTTGCATAACTTAAGGACGCTGCCACCTGCACATCAATTAAGAGAAGCAGACCCTCGTCACAGGTACTCTGACTGGAAAGGCGGAGGCCGACTGGGAGAAAGAACTGCTGGAGAGCAGATAGATATCAGGATCCAATTTCCAAAACGTACAGCGCTGAGTCGATGGCCCACAACCGGAGCATCTCCAGGTCTCCTGCAGCCCTTGCCCTCAGAGGACTGAGGACTTTAGGAGGAGACTTTAACTCAGCACCCCCATACACAAAGTCAGTGCCCAGCTACCCAGCACAGCCTCTCTGTCCCCCAAAACCACAGGTAAGTATTTTGTTGGAGTCAAAGAAAACGTCAGGGGCTCTGGACCTGGTCTACTAGTTGGCCTACCAGCCAATGGCCTCAGCATGCTGTTTCCTGTTCTCTGGACTCCATGGCCTCCTTCCCAGTCCTGTGGTAATCCATCCAGACACCCCAGAGGTGTGTGAGGACTCATGGGAGGAAAAGGTTATCTAAGCAGGGACCCAGAGCCCAGGGCCAGAGGGAGAAGGATCAGCCTACCTCCCCTCCCTGCCGCTTACACTCACCCCTCCCAGGCCCGGCACCCTGGGCTTATGCCCCATCTCTGACCTTCATGCTGACTTGTGACTCCTTCAAGGACAAGGACATGCAGTCCCCGGACCTCGGCCAACAGACTTCATCAACGCCCAGGGCTGGTCTGTCGCTCTCCCTGCAACGCTATGATGTGTCCCTGGGACAATCAGAAGCCAGCCAACATCCTGGCGACAGAGAAGTTGGGGTGCCGGGGAGTCCTCCTGGGCTTCAGTTTTGTCACCTCACTCAGCCGTCCTGGTCCCCTTCTGTTACAGATGATGCATCACTGTCACCGTGGCTGCTGGCACGGGCTCTGCCACATGTGGTTTCCCCAGCTGGAAACTACAGCTAAATCAAGGAGGAAACTCCGGAATGGTGTAGTTCCCCACTCTCTTTCACACACACACACACACACACAGACACACACACACACACAGACACACAGGCACACGCGCACGTGCGCACGCACGCGCAGAAATGATCCAAAAGAAAGGCAGGGACCACCGATCAGGTACAGAAAGAAAATTTAATGGAGATGAAAGAAATCAGAGAAGCATTCAGGCTCTCTGTAAGGCGGAAGCCCCGCAGGACCAGAAGCTGGAAGGAAGTTGGCGAGGGAGGTGTGGAGGGGCGTGGTCCGCCAGGAAGCGGAGGAGGCGGCTGTGGATGAAGGATGTCCAGGCTGCAGATGTGACATCCTACACGACGGTGCCGTCACGGCCCCACGAGTGTCTGTGTGCAGCTCCGGGTGACAAAAGGAGACCTGGGCCAGTGCTGCCCGGGGCTAGCCGAGCTGTCCGGGGAGCGGCAGTCCCATCGCCCCGAGCAGAGCTGCGCCCACCTCTGTGGTGCGCGCCGCCAGCCCTTGCTGCCGGCACGGGAGGGGCGGTGGAGGCAGGCACCCCCTCTGCCCATCCGAGACCAGTCAGTGATGAGCATGAAGTCCCCAGCCGGAGCCTAGGGGCTCAGACAGAAGCCTCAGGCCTGCCTCCTGGCGTGTGCGCCCTCCCTTTCGTGGAGTTAAAAACGTGAGCTGCGCTCAGGTCTTCTTCGCTGTGCGCTAGACTAGAGGCATCCGAGGGCGCGCCCATCTATAATGGGCCTCACCCACAGCGCCTAGCACAGGTGCTTAAAGCACATCTGTTAAATAAATGGACTGCCTGGTGGCATCTGTCTAGTGTCCCAGGGCACAGCAGTGGCTGCGGGACAACATCTGGCAGCTGCCACTCACAGAGCCACCACAGGCCGCACGGGCCCCTCCTGCCCCCGCCTCTCCTCCACTCCCTCCCTCCCTCCTTTCCTTTCTGCCTGCCCCCCCTCCCCCCTTCCCTTTCTGCCTGCCCTCCCTCCCTCCCTCCTTTCCTTTCTGCCTGCCCTCACTCCCTCACCAGGATCTGCCAAGCCCTTCTTCTAGACTAAGAACTGTGCCCAGCGACATGTGCAGGGCTGGGAGGATCTGTGCCCTGGTCCCTCCGATCTTCTTCACCCCTTGGGGATCTGGAGTCTCTCGGGTAGCAGGAGCACAGAGGACCGTGGTATGCACCGGCTAGGGCTGCAGCAGTAGCTTTACGGAAAGAACAGGAGCTCGGACGGACAAGAGCCGCTCACTCAGAAGTGTGGGGCGGGGCGTAAGCTACTAACCGTCTGCTTCCAATTTTCGTTTAAAAAAGACAGAAAGGGAAAGGAAGAAGAAAGGGAGGCAGAGGGAGGAAAGAAGGGATGGAGCGTTGGGGGAGAGGGGCAGAAAAAGCAGTGTTTTAAGGGCATCGCAGCCGTAAGCCACTGCCAGGAAGAGACTGCGATGGCCCTGGTCACTGTGACCCTCGGGGGAAAGGCAGAGAGCAGGCCTTGTCCCCAAGGTCAGGATGCGGAATGGCATAGGCCTTGTGTGCCACATGAGGGGACACAGGGAGGTGTGGCCACGGCCAGCACCTGGACACCCCAGGCTGGGAGACAATGGGTGGGGAGGAGTGGCCTGTCCACCCACCCCTGCAGCACCGTGGGTCCCAAGGCCTCATGATTGACAGCCGCCACCCCACAGCAGTCTTCCGAGGATGATCTGTGGCCTTCCAGGCACCTGCTGAGTGAAGGAATGCTTAAATGCCTTAAATCAATTCCCATCTCATTTCCACCAGCCCCAGTCCTGGCTCCTGCTCCCAGCCCAAATGTGACATGAGATTGGGCGTTCTCCTGCCTCAGAGTCTTCCCAGGGCCCCAGGAACCCCTGCACAACCCAGCGGCTCTTCCCCACCTCCACCGCCTGTGGCTGCAGCCTGTCTCCTCCCTGCCCTTCTCAGTGGCTCCTGGGCTGAGCTCCGATCCACTGTTGAGCCCCAGCCAGGGTGCCTCCCTCCCCTGGGCAGCTAGACTGCCACCAACCACAGTGCTGGTGGCACTAAGTGCAGTGTCTCAGCACTGAGCCCTTCCTAATGCAGCTGGCTTCAGAAGGGAACTTCTTCCTCCCTCGGGCTCCCAGAGCCTCCCTCCCTGCTGTTCCATGTGGGACTCTGCTCAAACTTCCCCTCCAGAAGGTCCCCAGATACTACCATATCTGAAGTTGCCACATCCCATTTCATTCTTGCTCAGTAATCTATAATTCCTTTGAAGACAGGGATGCCTTAGCACCCAGAATAATGCAGGACATTGGAGATTGCTGTCTATTGATTGACATGCATGAATTAATTAATTAATCAATCAATCAATGCCAAGTATGGATGAGCATGAGTAGTCCCACGGTACTAAGAAACCTGCCTAAGGGGTCTTTAAATCAAAGGGATTTGGGCAGCACAACAGGAAGGTCTAGGTTCAGAGCCAGACATCCTCATTTTCTTAAATTTTTTTAAATTTATTTATTTATTTTTGCGGGACCAGAGTTCAAACTTACAACCTTGCACTTGCCAAGCAGGCACTTGTACCTCGGAGCTATCTCCTCAGCCCCAGACAGCCTCATTTTGAGTCCACATTCTACCACTCACTGGCTCTGTGGCCCTGGGTGAGCTGCTCGACCTCAATTTCCTTACCTGCCTTGCTGGTTAGTAGAGGCCCAGTGAGGGTGTGTGCATGTGTGTGCCATGTGGTTAGGGCTCCAGGCATGCAAAAAGCACAGGATAGATGTGACTGTGAAGGGACAGAGGTCCAGGGGACAGTGGTGTCCCCAACATGGGTAACAGGGGGTGGGTGCTGCAGCAGACTGTGACTTTGGGAACAGATGGGGACTTCTGCTCACGGAGCTTCCATTGCAGATGGAGAAGGAGGGGCCACCCCACCTCAGGCCTAGGGGAGAGCCCTACAGCTGGGCAGACAGAGAGAGAGGAGGGTCCCTGTCCCAGAGGAGAGCCTCCGAGGGGATGGGAGTAGGGGGTTCTAGTGGGCAGGAGGCTGTCAACCCAACAGAATCCAGGGCCCAGGAGCAAGGTCTGAGGGATGCCAGGTGTGCTGAGCGGCATGGTGTAGGCGGGCTGGTACCCACCCCAGGAAGAGGATGGCCTTGCAGTCCCTAACCCACCTTCTCCAGGCCGTGTCCCTGGCTCCTGACCCAGCTGCCCCTTCTTGTAGGATAACAACTACTGCTCTAGAAATACCGACAGGAGCACACCTCGGTTCTGGGTGACCATCGGCCCCCAAAGGGGTGGTGGGTGCTCCAAGCACCCCTTCCTGCTTCGAGCAAGTGTGCATGCCGGGCAAAGTCCAGCCAATGTCAGGACAGAAAGCTGAGAGAGAAGATTTGGGCTGGAGGCAGAAACCCCAGAGGCCAAGGCCCCTGGGCAGATCTCGGGCGGTCTGGATGCCCCCAGGGATCAGCAAGGATCAGGTCGATAGCTAGCTCAGAATGGAGAACAGGGGACACTGAGGCATCGGGGGATGCATCTGCTCAGGCGATCGATAGGTCATCTAAGCACACTGTCCCCTCTTCCTCCCTCCTGCCTCTTCCTTTGAGAGAATTTGGAGAGAGGAAAGCAAAAAACTCTCTGTGAGGAGAAGAAAAATGAGATGTGTGCTGACCTGTCTCAGGGGCATCCCCTGCCCCTCCCAGGAGAGAAAGACCCAGAGCTGAAGGCTGGCAGCCAGGGATGCTGAAAAAGATGTGTTCTTGGGGAAGTGATGGGGGGGGACCTTCCCAGGCCTGGCACCCTGGTAGGAGATACATCAGGGTGGAAAAGGGCCTTGTGAATGCTTCCCACAAGGGGCCCAGAGGGTGCTTCCCAGAGTCGGTAGCTGGCGGAGGGGGTTGGCTCAGAGTGACACATAGCCTGGATAAGATTTCTACGGGGTTAAAAGGAGGGCGAGAGGAGTATGAACCCGATGCATTCCTTTGGGAAGGTAGCAGGAGGCTGTTGAAAATCTGAGAGAAGCCAGAGGGCCAGAAGACCTGCAGGCAGCCGATTCTCCGTGGACAGCACCACACTGGGCAATGGCTGTGGTGCAAAGGGCCTTCAGACGCGGGTCCCAGCCTGAGGGGCTTTCCCGCCACAAGGGGTCTCTTCCATCACTCCAGGAAGTGCCCTCTGCACAGAGAGAAAAGCTGTGAGAGGACCACGCATGAATAACTATCGTGGAGCCAGGGACAGTGCAAACAGTGTGTGATCATTGGCCAGAGCACCCAGGGAGAAGGGCCGGGGCACAATGGTTCCTTTCCCTCAAAACATTATCAGGGACTGACCTCACCAGGGACTGAAGAAGGTCAATAAAAGGTGGGTTGTCAGCCACGCTCTTGCTGTGGGCCCCGAGGTGGACTTCAGGGCGGAAGGAGGAGCAGGGACACTGAGGCCGGCATCTGGAAGCGCACAGGGTCTCGGGGCTGGAGGCTGCAAGAGACCCGACCAAGCAAGGACTAACTTAGAGGAATGATGAAGGGGGCCCAGAATCCCAGCAGAGCGCCAAGTCCAGCTTACTTTCTGCCCAAATCTGGACCCTGTCTCCCAACTGCAGACCCATAAATATCTAGGGCTTGAAGTTCCCTGAACAGCGCAGACCCAGGGGTTTGCCGGAAGCCACCCGGCGGTGAATGGAGCCACTGGGACTAGAGCCCAGGACTGTGCATCTGAGCAGCCCGGCCAGCACCAATCTGTGGAGAGCCCTCGTGGCCCTGCCTGCAGCGTCACCCAGTGCAGCCACGGAGCCAGCCCCCTAGTGTTTGCAGCAAAAGGAGAGTCACCTCCCTCGGGGTCCTCCAGGACTGGCATGCTAGGGGCTCCAGGGACTCCTCCCAGGGGCACAACTGGCATTAGATACCCACGCCTGGGCGGGGACACAACAGGTTCAGGTCCCATGGCAGAAGTCCAAAGCAGGCTCGATCAGGCCTTTCAGAGATTAAATCAGAGCCCCCCTGGCTCCCCTGGAGGTAGTGAAATGCTGGGGCTCAGCACAGGAGCACAGGAGAGGGTGCAGGTGCCAGGAAGGGAGCCTGGTCCGGCTGCAGGCACGGCTGAGGCCTCCGGAAGTGGCCAGCAGGCAGGCCACTCTGTCTGATTCTGATGCCCTACAGTGGCCAAGGAAGAGCATCCGCTCATTGGCGCGCGCAGTCACCCACCCACGCATCCGCCCATTCGCACAGCGCACACGGCCTCGCCAAGTGCCCACCCTGTGGGCAGCAGACTCAGGTCCTGGAACACATGGATACAAGGCAGGCACCGGTCGTTCCCTGGAGCTCTCAAGGGTGCGGGGAAACAAGCAGAACTGTTCTGACAACAGCCCAGGGACTTCGTTCTCCAAGGGAAATAAGGCCAGGGGGACAGAGACATAAGAGGAGGCAGGGATGGCTGGTGTCAGGGAGAGCGTGGCAGGAGGAGCCCGGCCAGGAAGCGAAGGAGGCCCAGGACATCGTTATTCTTGGCTGTCAACTTGAATCCTTCCAGAGACTTCCAAGAGACCAGCAGAGCCACCTCCGGGTGTGTCTGGGCCCTGGGGGCGTGGCCTCGGGGACTGGACCTGGTCCCCCTCAGCCTCTTCCTCCTTGGCTTCCGCCTACTTCCGGCTCACCTCCGCCAACCCGTTCCGCCCTGAAGCTTCTCCTTGGGAGCACGCGGACCATGGACTGAAAGCTAGCAAACCAAGCAAAAAAACCTAAACAAACCCTTCCTCAGTCCAGGTGTAGCGGCGCACACCTGTGATCCGGGCGCTGGGGAGGCTGAGAACAGGAGGATCGCTGTGAGTCCGAGCTGCATCGTGAGACCCTGTAACAAATACATAAAAATTAATTAATTTTTTAAAACTCCCTTCCTCCTTAGATTGTTTATGCTAGGTATTTTGTCCTAGCAATGGGAAGGTGACTGTAATAACCTCCCGGAGCAGCTCATTTCAGAAACAGAAAAACACTGATAGCAGTTGACCTCCATCCAATGTCTCCAGCCATATTAGAACCTCTGGACACATTGGTCCCAGAGCGGGAGAAATGTCCTAGCCCTGCCCCCAACACACACACACACACACACACACACACACACATACCAGCCTTCTCATCCCCTGCCCCACGGCCTCCAGCAGGGCTGTGTGCCCTTCTGTGCTCATCAGTGGAAGTAGCCAAGCATTTAGAGATGAAATTAGTCAGATGTAGTGGCACACGCCTGTGATCCCAGCACTCAGGAGACTGAGGCAGGAGGATCATTGGGAGTTTGAGACCAGCCTGGGCTACAAAGTGCGCTGTCAAGGCCAGCCTGAGCTGCACAGTGAGGCCCAAGAAAGAAAGAAACAAATTAATCTTCCAAGTACCCTCAGTTGTACAGAGTCCTGAATAAAGAAGGGGACAATATTCTGGCAGGCAGAAGCACAGAGCTCAGTGAAAGCAAGGTGGCTGTGCCTGCCCTGGTTCCCCCTGTCCAGGGCATACTCCATCTACCATGGAGCAGGTGGCTCATCCCCTCTGGGTGACTGGAGGAGCAGGCTGAGGAGAATTTAAAGGTTTTCTTTATAAAGATGTGGGTAAGGCTCGAGTCCCCAGCATGGCAGGGAGCACCCTCTTAGGGCTGGGACAAGGATGAGCAGGTCCGATTCTGTGGGGAAGAGGGGAGGAAAAGAAGCCTCTGGAATCCAGAAGGTGAAGGTCATGGGGGCCAGCTGCCCTGGAGCATAGTGACCGAAGTGAGGACACATGGCAGCTGGCTGGGGAAGCCTTGCTGTCTTCTCTCCTGAGGGCTTTTGCAGGGGCTTCCCATCCACCAGGTGGATGCAGCCCAGGCAGGCCAGAGGCACGTGAAAGGAGAGGGTAAGGAAAGAGAACATGTATTCTTTTTTCAATGTGTTTGGTACAGGGTCTCACTACGCAGCTCAGACTCGTAGTGAAGTGAGTCTCCTGTTTTCAGGCTCCCTAGCGCTGGGATTACTGGCATGCGCCACCCACCACCCCACCCTGCAGACAGTGGCTGGCTCAGCATGCCCAGGGCAGGGCCGGTGCAGCGTGTGGTGCTGCAGCATGTGGTGCTGGGGATGGAACATCGTTCCCTGTGCTTGCCTAAGCAGGCACTTAGTACACTGAGCTATGTCGCTGGCCTTCATTATATATATGTGTGTCTTAGTTACTCTTCTCTTGTTGCTTGGACAAATACTCGACACCCAAAATGAAGAAAGGAAAGGTTTATTCAGCTCACAGTTGCTGGAGGTTTCAGTCCATATTCCACTGGCCCAAGGCTGAGTGGAACAGGCCAGACAGCATCCAGTTCATGGCGGTGGAACAGCAACAAAATGGTGACAGAGGCAACCAGCCAATCAGGGCAGCAGAGCAACAGCTTGAGTCTATCTCTCTGTCTCTCTTTATATCACATTCAGGCTCTCTATCTCAGCCCGTCTGCCTTAGGTCACACCCATAATCCCAGAAGTACTCAGATTCATAGTCCATCAGTACTAAAACACATAATCCCAGTAGATCATGACTCAAGTCTCAAACTCTAGAAGTCCCTGCCTCATGATCGCATGAGGCATTGGGGGGACAACTAGACACAAACTATAACAATATATATTCACATGCACGCGCGCGCACACACACACACACACACACATACAGAGTGGAACTTTGCAAATGCTATGCCACTACCCAATTTCTTGCACAAGTAATTGCTTGCCTGTTGGGAAGGGCAAGCCTCCCTCTCTCCCTCCCAGGTGGCCCTGGGATTCACTGGCCCACCACACCCCAGGGCTCCTCCATGGAGCCTCAGGGCTCATCAAGCTAACAATCAGCAGCTTTCTCACTGGAGAGGTCCAGGGTTTCTCGTGGCTTTCTCGTACCCAGCACCAGCCAGCCTCTCCATCTTCTGTCCTGGTGAGTAAACAGTCCAGCTCTGCGAGTGGGAGCAGAGGCAGGATGGCACTGTGGCAGGGGGATGGGGAGCTGGTCACAGCCATGAGCAGCAACCCCATCAGACAGGGCCCTACACCCGGGGTCTCAGACCCTGTGTGCATGGCAGCTGGTTAAGAAAGTGGAGCCTTCCTTTATCTGGGCAGGTTTCCCCACTACACATGAATGCAACCTCTGTGACACAGAGAGTTAACTTCTACTCTAGCAAGACGATAATCCCCTGAGCTTTGAAAACACCCAGGTAACGAGACAGCTAAAGCCTTCTTCAAAGGTGCAAGCAAAGTCACAATGTCACAACTCAGCCACCAGCTGAGCACCTGCTGTAAGGCTTTCTTGGGTCAGGAAGGGTTTAAACACCCAGGAGCATGACTTCAGAGAGAGATCTGAGAACCACGTTAAGTAGATTCAGTGAAGGCTTATAAGCTCCATGAAGATGCTTATACGTACAGCCAAGCTATGCCCGGCAGCAAAGGACCTAGAGATGCATCAGATACAGTGGCCGGATAAACAAGATGTGGAGAAGCTGTATCAAAATAGCTATGTCTCTCACCCAGGCCTAATCAGGACAACAGAGTCAGCACCAAGATATTAGCAGAGAGAATTTGATACAAGGAATCAGTCAATGGTGAACAGAGCTCAAAATGTCAAAGGTCACTGCAGGGACACCTATTGGGCGGGGGGACAAGGGCAACTTCCTGACAGGGGCGTCCTGGAATCTTTGAACATTAGAAGACAAAGCTAGCCAGGCTGGTGGCTCTGAAAGTGTGATGAGGTGAATTCTAGGAACATGTGGAGTCCCTGAAGCAAAAGCAAGCTGCAGTGGGCACTCTGTGTTGGGGTGACAATGACGTGAACTTGGCCTCCCTCCAGCGCTTCTGAGTGATCGGGCTTGGCTTCTGAGAGGAGGAACGTGGCTTACGGGATGCCAGTCCAGTGCCTCTGGGCAGGGTGCAGGCAGGCAGTCCAGTGAGAGATAGCAGCTTCGCCACACTCAGGTGGGGTGGGCACACAGGACAGGGCCATGAAGCAGGAAGTGGCATTACTCTGTTCTGTTTATCAGGCTTCCTGAAGTAGTGAATGCCCCTAGGAGCTGTCTTCAACCAAGGGATTAAATACCCATGCAGTATTTCAGAACCAGATTTTTAAAATTGTTCTTTCAGTCCTATAGCAAATCTGTAGAGACTAGAAACTTCCTGAGGCCCAAATTAGTAGATTAAAAACAATCGCACTCGGGATCAGGAAAGGACAAACGGACTGAGTTCATCTGCAGACCCACACCCGGCCCTACCTCGCGTTTTTCAGAGACATGGTTTCACCTCTAGAAGTGACAGCCAGCAAGCCCCCCGGTGCTGACAAGGTGACAGAATTGCCCTTTAGAATTATCTCTTCTGCCACCTCCTAGTACTTTACCACTTACCTAAAAAGAGACGAAATAATAGGCTCCTTTGTTTCTCGTACCTAGAATGTGCATTTCCAGGTTTGTTTGGGAGCGCAGCCGTGAAGTCATTCGCCGCTGGAATAATTCTCTTCCTTCCAACTGTGAAGCCTGTGTGAGCGATGTAATTGTCCCCCTCCACAGCGTGCCAATCACTTCCTCTTCTTCCCGTTCCAACTGTTCCCTGCGGTGCTCACCCCCGGAATGAGTCTTCCCAGCTGCTGAAATATGTCAGCATATTTATACGAACGACTTCGCGTTTCCCAGGAAAATTTTCTGAATGCAAAGAGATCTCGGCCAGTGTGCCTGTGGTTCCCTGGAGTCCCTCGGGGCTTGCAGTTGTGCTTTCTTTGGGGTCGCAATGGGATCAAGGACTGTGTTTCCAATGGCACGTAGGAATACACAGTCTCTTCAGTGGGGTTTAGTCCATCCATTCCATCCGGTAGAATTTATATATCACTCCAAATCTCTTCTAGAAACGAGAGACTTGATTTCATGGTAGGTTCCTCCAAGAGACTTGAAGATATTATTTATTGCAACATTTCTGGCCAGCATAGATTTACTGAATCTTTCTGCTATTTCAGATTTCTTTCTCTCTTAATTTTTTGTATGTCTGTTTTTATAAGATTTTGAAAATATCTACAATTTAGCCTTGACTGAAAAAGAGATCTCTTCAGGATTCTTGATGAGGGGCCAACCAGATAGCTTAGCAGACTAAAGCACCTGCTTAGGCAAGCTCAGGGACCAGGGTGCCATCCTGGGCACCGCATGCTGTGCTGGCCATGACCCCAGGGCATGCTGAGATGGTGATCAAGATTGGATGTGGTAGCACATACCTGTAATCCCAGAGCTTGGGAGGCTGAAAGCAGGGGGATCGCTATGAGTCGAGCTGTGTAGTGAGACTCTACACATGTACTGAATACATTTTTTTAAAAAATAGATTCTTGATGGGAATTATTAAAGTTCCTGTTGGAGGGCAAATTATGGCCTCTAAAAAGATAGGTTGAAGTCCTGATCCTTAATGTCTGTGGATGCGATCTTGTTTGAAAGTAAAGTTTGGGGCACCCCAGGGGCTGGGGAGATAGCTCAGTGGCACAAGTGCCTGCCTGGCAAGTGCAAGGTTCTGAGTTCAATCCCCGGTCCCACACACACAATAAAAAAGTAAGGTTTGGGCAGATACAATGAGGATGAATGTTAAGAAAAGGTCATGCTGGAGTGGGGTGGAGCCTCAGTGTAATACAGCTTCTGATAGGAGAGGAGAAGAGAATAGGAGAGGAGACGGCACGGGAGGGGAGGGTTGGGGAGAGGAAGGGAGCGGAGGGACGGAGGGAGGAGAGGGAGGAGAAAAGGAAAAGTGACCATGGGAAGATGGACACAGAATCTGACCATGAGCCAAGGGAGGGCTGGGGCTACCAAAAGCTAAAGGACCCCAAAGGGACTTTTCTTTCTGTAGAGGTCTCACAGAAGGCATACCTCTTCCAAAGGCTTCCTCTGTGGACTTCTAGTCTCCAGAACCCCAAAAGAACTAATTTCTGTTGTTTTGAGCAACTCGATTTGTGATTTTTTTCACAGTACTTGTAGGTAACTACCACAGCTCTCAGATCCACCACACGTGACGCCAGCACTGTCTCTGCTTTCTTCCAAGTCAGCGCCTTCGGTCTTGGTGGCGCCAGAACAGAGGATGGCCTCCTGCAGGACACGAGCCGTGCTGTGCTCCTTACCTTTGCAAGTGCTGCCTGATTACTGTAGGGCACCGCAGGGGCCAGTGCAGCACCTGAGCTCTCCTCGAGGCTGTGACGCTGGAGATCTTGCCCTTGTGTAGTTAGGTTACTGTTGTTAAACAGAAAAGCCAAGAAGCAGGTGGTAGATTCTGCACCCAACTCAATAAACTCTCCTCCCAGCACTGCTGGATGTACGGTCTCATAGCTCAGTGTTGTACGCGCTTGTCCTCCTTAACAAGCAGATCGTCCAGGGTGTCACAGGATGCCAACCTGACGCAGACGCACAGGTCTCTTGAGCTCCAGGAGAGCGCTTCCTCCTGCCTGGCCCCAGCAAGTGTACATGCCTAGCTTCCCAGAATTCTCATTATTCTGGATAACTATCCTCCCCTGACGTGTGACAAGGGACCCCTTGTCAGGTAATTCCTTATCTTTGCATCTCTATCAACAACCGTACCATGCAATGTCCTGATGCTAACTACTGTTCTGTAATTTCAAAGTTAAGCTGATAGCTCAAGGGACCATGTGATTTCATGGCCAAACCAAGACATTAATTTTAGAGTAGAAGGATGCATTTAAAACTATTCTAATTCTGTAACTTTGGAAGTATACAAGGCCTCATACTGATATTTATTATGTTAGTGGACTTAAAAATTGTCCTTTCCAAATGCCTCCTTCAAAATCACATATATTCCAAAAACTAAAATCCATTTCTTGGAGAGCAGAATAAAATGTTTATATTGGCATTTAAACATTTAAAGGTAACAAGGGTCATTATGGCTTATAGAGATTCACATCTGTTTATCAATTTCTTAGCTGTTATCTGTCACTGATATTTTCTGAAGGACATATTTATCTCAGTATGATATTAATTTCCAGTATTTATCTTGCAATCCAAAGTTGTATTTTAGGGTTAATAAACTAGGAACAAATTCACAAATCAACTCTTCTGGTAATCAATTTCATGAAAATAAATTCTCCATAGGTATAAAAGAACTAGATAAGATCAGATCACATTTGCTATAAGATGTAATATTTTAAATTTAATTTTTTAAATTAAAATTTATAAACATCATGCCAAACATTTTCTTTCTTTCTTTTTATTATGGCAGGCTCAGCCTGCCCTGGGGGTGGGGCTGGCACAACATGTGGTGCCGGGGATTGAACCACAGACCCTGTGGTTGCCTAAGCTTGCCTAAGCAGGTGCTTTAGACCGCTAAGCCATCTCACCAGCTCAAGCTAAACCTTCTCAAAGGCCCTTTATATTTTTATCTCTACCAACTACCTTTCTGCAACAAATACTTTTCCGAGACAAAATTGGCTAAGTAAATTTAGCTCTGATGTCTCTGAGTAAATCATTATATTTGAGTACTGTGATCCTCTGTGATATAGGATGAAATTTGTCCAGTTAAAAGCAGGAGTCATGTGGAATTATTCTTCCAATAGTCAACATATTCCCAAACACAAGTATAAGACTTAAAGATTAAATCTCGTCAAAGATACAAAACACACACACGTTGGAAGTGGGAGAAACAAGACCACCCGGATTTTCGGATGACGTAGTTGTCTACATAGACATCCAAAGGAATCTGCAAAAGGAGAAAATTATTAGAAATTGGCTCAGCAAGGTAGAAGATGTAAAATGAGCAAATAAAAATCAATCGCATTCATATTTACAAACAATAAGCAGTTGGGAGCCAAAATGTAAAACACATCACTACTTATAATTGCACCAAAGAAAATGAAATATTTAGTTCTAAATCTAACCAAACATCTGTATGCTGAAAATTATAAAATGCTGATGACAGAAATCAAAACAGATCTAAGTGCATGGAGAGACATACTGCGTTCGTGGGTCGGAAAACTCACCACAGTAAAGATGTCAGCTTTCTCCAAATTGATCTATGGGCTAATCCACCGCTCATCAAATTCCCAGCCAGGTTTCTTTGTAGACACACACAAGCTTATGTTGAAATTTATGGGGAAAGTCAAAGGACCTAGACGAGCTGAGACAATCTGAGAAAGAAAAATAGAGCGGGAGGAGTCGCTCCCCCTGGCACTCGGGGCTTCCTACACAGCTACATGAACCGAGACAGCCTGGTGATGGGAGAGACGCACAAGCCAGCGGAAGAGAACAGGGAACCCCGGAGGGAACCCACACAGAAGTGCACAATTGGTTTTTGACAAAGGGACAAGAGAGACTCTGGTAGAATGGCGCGGCGATCGACAGTGCTGGGGCTGCTGACAACCACAGACATGAAAGGGTGCCTTTGATCCAAACTCCACACCTGAGACGAAAATTAACTCAAGATGAACTATGGGTTTAAAATAAAGATAAAACCAGAAGACTTTACACCTGCTTAGGCAAGCTTAAGCAATGGCAGGGACCACGGTTCGATCCCCGGCACCACATGCTGCGCCAGCCCCACTCCCCCACCCCCCAGGGCAGGCTGAGCCGGCCATAATATAAACGAATGAATGAACGAATAAATAAATAAATAAATCTATCTAAAAAAATAAATAAGACTCTAAGGGGAAAAATAGGAAGTCTTTGGGATCTAAGGCCTGGCAAAGAGTTCATGGCTTGCCGCTTAAACAATCTGTGAAAGGAATGGGCCAGTCAGATAGCTCAGCAGACTAAAGCTGCTGCTTAGGCAGAGTGCAGCAGCCAGGGTTCAATCTCCCACCCGCCATCCTGGGCCCACTCCTGGGGCACCCTGAGACAGCAATTTGGATCTGGCACGCGCCTGTAAGCCCAGCTCTTGGGAGGCTGAAAATAGGAGAATCACCATAAGTCCAATGTATGTAGTGAGATTCTGTAGGCTCTGTACTACAATACACTTTTTTTTTAAATCCATGAAAGGAAAACACTTATAAATTCAACAAAATTTTAAAATCTGTTTTGTCAACACCCTCCCTTAAAAGAGCATAAATGGTCTACGGATTGTAGAATGCAAAGCCAACTAAGTTCTTTGTATCTAGAATATATAAATAACTCAGGGTTAACAACAATAACAAAAAATCTTATTTAAAAGTGGGTAAAATATATAAAGACATTTCATTAGATAAAATGCATAGTAAGATGATAAGAACATAAAAGATGTTTGACCTCATTATTCTTTAAGTAAATGCAAATTACAACCACAAGGTAATGTATCTACGTATCTATGAGAACGTCCAACATTTAAAAATAGGGAAAACTCCAAAGGTTGGTGAGGATGAATTAAAATTGGATATTTGTCTTTGCCAGTGGCAACAGAAATTGACATGGCCACTTCAGAAATTAGACTGACAATTTCTTTTAAACATAAACAAGTAGTTACCCTACGATTGAGCAATTGCATTCTTAGCAATTTATCTTAGAGAAGCAAAAATTATACTCACATAGAAACCTGCCTGGGAATGTCCGCAGCACTTTTCAAGTTTTCTGAACACCAGAAGCAAGCTAGATGCCCATCGATGGGGGACACTATTGACATGACAGAACCCAAGTTGATCTTAAGGAATTACAGTGAGTGGGACAAGGCCACCAACTACAATGGCTACATAACATCCTAGGATAGTTTTACAGTGAAAAAATTGGGCCAACCAAATAGCTCAGTGGATTAAAGCACCTGCAAGCAGGTGCAAGGGCCAGGGGTTCAAGCTCTGGGCCTGCCATGCAGGCCCCACCCCTGGGGCTCTCTGAGACGCCAATTGAGAGTGGATGTGGTGACGCGCACCTGTAATCCTAGGTCTTGGGAAGCTGTCAACAAGCAGATCACTACGAGTCTGATCTAGTAGTGAGACCCTAAACATCCTATAAATCCTTCCCTAAAATACAAAAAAAAGGAAAGTAAAGAAAACCTTCTGCACTGAAGAGGAAAGAATCAACGAAGTAAAGAGGAGACCCAATAAAAAGTGAGAAAATACTTGGGATCAAACAGCCTGCCAGAAATTAATACCGGGGACATAAACAGTACTCAAACAATTCAAAAACAACAGAAAATAGTCTGAGCTTTTTAAATGAGCAAAAGGCTTGGATAGACATTTCTCTAAAGAAGATGAGGCAAATACATTAAAAAACCAAACCACCTCACAATTGATCAGGGAAATACAAACAAAACTCGCAACAAGACGGCATCTCACCCTAGTTAGAATGGCTAAGATCAAGAGACGAGAGGACAAACACAGACTTGGACACAGGACCAGGACACTTCCTGCCTACTGTTAGCACAAATGGAAGTTAATACAACCCATCATGGAAAATGGTATAGGACTTCTTCAAAAGCTCTAGAAATGGAGGACAACAATATGCATTGTATCAGTTATTGGGAATGTACTACTAACATGTTTGAAACTGTCACATTGTGATTTCCTACTAAAAGTAATTTAAAAAGTTCTAGAAATGGAATCCCACTATTAAGTGTGCAACCAAAGGAGACAAAATCAGACTCTCGAAGACATACCTGCATGCACATGTTCATTGTAGAGCTATTAACAATAATCTAGGTACATAATCGCCCTAAATGTGCATTGACTTATGAATAGATAAAGAAGCGTAGTATGTATTCACAAGGAATATTATATGGCACAAAAAAGGAGAGACTCATCTGCTGCAAAATGGATTGAATGGGCAGTGAAGTAAGTCAAATGGAAAGCAAGCAGAGTTATCTCGCTTGTACGTGAAAACTCAGAAGCTGATCTCAAACAAGTAGAGATGAGCTGGGGATGGCAGCTCGGGCCTGTAACCCAGCATTCTGGGAGGAAGAGGTGGGAGGACTGCAAAGTGAAGTCCAGCCTGAGAAAATGAGTTAGACCTTGTCTCAAATCAATAAAAAGTAAAAAGGACTGGGGAGGCAGCTTGGTGCAAAGGCCTTAGAGGAAGTGACCAGTGCTAGAGGAGGAGGAGGAAGAAGAGGAGGAGGAGGAGGAAGAGAAGGAGGAACAGGAGGAGAAAGAAGAGGGGAGCAGCAGGAGGAAGAGGAGGAGGTGAAAGAGGAGGAGCAGGAGGAGGAAGAAGAGGAAGTGGAGGAGGAGGAAGAGGAGGAGGAAAAGGAGGAGGAGCAGGAGGAAGAGGAGGAGGAAAAGGAGGAGGAGCAGGAGGAAGAGGAGGAAAAAGAAGATGAGGAGGAAGAGGAGTAGGAGGAAGAGGAGAAGAAGAGTAGGAGGAAGAGAAGAAGAGGAGGAAGAGGAGCAAGAGGAAGACAAAGAGGAAGATGAGGAGGAGGAGAAAAGAACAAAACATGGGTCGCACGAGTAGGGAGGAGGGCTGGCAAGATGAAGGGTGAATAGAGCTGGATGGGAAGAGCAGTTTTAAATGTTCTATAGCAAAGTAGAACATGGCTGACAGCAGTTCATTATATATTCAAGAGGAGCTAGTAGAGGGGATTTTGAGTGTTCTCCACCATCTTAGCCACCTTGCCATTTCTGAAACAAAATACCCAACATCCACAACTTAAAGGAGCAGAGGTTTCTTTGGTTCACTGTTTTTAGGGGTTTAGTTCATGGTTGACTGATTCCAAGGCAGAAATGCATTGTAGAGGGGCTGGTGGAGGATGGTTGCTCAGCCCACAGGGGCTGGAAGCAGGAGAAGGACTGGGTGACAATAGGACGCCCTTCCATGTCAGCTCGGACTCATAGCGAACCTCCTGACTCAGCCTCCCCAGCTCTGGGATTCCTGGCACGAATCACCATGCCCTGTTTCAGTGGCCGGCACCAAGGATCGAACCTGGACCAAACCTGGTCCTTGCGCTTGCCAGGCAGGCACTTAGACCACCAAGCTATCTCCCTAGCCCGCCCCCCCCCCCCACACACACACAGAGCTCTTGGTGGATATTTATATCTGAACCGTCACACTGATATAAATAAATAATCAATGTTTAAGGTGACAGATAGGCCAGTTACCCTGACCCCATCCCTGCATGCCATAGACGTGCATCGAGAACTCCCACAAGTCCATCCGAGCGCTGTGTGTCCATTAAAGAGAAAGGTCGGATTAGAAATAAAGTTTTAAAAAATTAACTCTGCGCATGGTTGGGCTTCTCCTTCCCACTGGCACTCCAGGAGTGACTGAGCTTCCCCACAGCCTTTCCAGCATCTGCTTGTCACTGATTTTATTGTCACCATCCCAGAAAGTTCCGCCTTTCCCTTGCTTTTGGAGGGACAGACTTTCTTGTCTTTCTGTTTCCATGCTGTGTTTTAATTTTTTGTTTTTTCCTAAAATGGAAATATTCTTGTACATTACTGAATAATTTAAAGTTTGCCAGCTGATTTTTTTCAGGTAATCAAAATTTGAAAAGCTTGATGCTAAAGCTCCAGTATTATAGCAGGAAGCCAGGGTCGGTCTGGAAAGGATTTTCTTCAACAGCTGAAACATTTCTAGGACCTAACTGATAGGGAAGAAAGAGAAAGCGGTGCCTCTGTTTTGAAATATTTTATTGTATTTAATATAAGATTTGTAAGAGATCTTAATTCAGCTAAATCTGCCTGAAAGCCCATGAATAAAAAAAATAAAAAATAAAAAACCTAGCAATGTCCGCGCTGCTGTGTGGAATATCGCATCTGCTTTGAAGCCCTCGGCTATCCCCGGCTGGAGGCCTGCAGGAGGAACATCAGAGTCCGTGTTGGCTCCTCCACATCAACTGTCGCTTCTGGAATCCACATCAGACACCAGCGGCCGCCCGAGTGACCTCAGAACTGATCGCTACAGCGTTACCAGACAAAACTTTTGCAGGAAGCCCCTCGGAGAAAATGTCAGCGCGTTCCACTGAGGCACCACGTGGCCTTCGCAAGAGCGCCTGCGTCTCCGTGGGCTCGTGGTGTAAACGGGTTCTGCCTACAAGGAGTAAGGGAAGGGAAGTGACCAGGGCCTGGCGTCACCTCGGCAAGCTGTGGCTAATACTGATCTGGAACATTCCCT
>PVKN010009086.1:7514-24322 GCA_004027915.1 Capromys pilorides
TATATATATATATATATATATATATATATATATATATATATATATATATATATATTTGCAAAACAGAATACATAGAAAGCTCCAGGCTTTCCATGCAGTATCTATGACATCTTCATGACACTAGCTTATTCTTCTGTGTCTTCTTCTTCGAGTCCGGTTCTGGAGAGTGAAAGAAGTAGTAATCAATGTGTACATATGATCCCCACATAGCCCTTTTACTGAACTAAATTTTCAAAATTGCATTATTCTTTAGTGCTTTCTTCTTGCTCTATATTAAGCTTTAAATTAATCATCACTATACTTCCATATTGTATCACAACCTTTAACATACAAAGGTTGCCAATGACTGCTGGATGAAGGAAGGGATAGAGGGGCGGTTTCATATCTCGTCACAAACATGTTGCATGAGCAAAGCTCAAGGACATAGATACAGCAATTACCCGCATTGGACACAGGCCATGGCCTGGCATCAAGTATTTGGAAAATGCTTGAGCAAAATCCTCTGAGGATATTAAAGATGATAGCATTTTCCTTTATTTAAAATTATCCTTAATACGATTTTATGTGTCAAAATGAAGTTTACCTTCACAGTCATGGAAGTGTCAGATGCAGTTGGTACTGATTCTGTTAAAATTGACCTGCTTTTGCTCTTGAATTTCTAAACATTCAGTGCAGCAGTATTTTCTGTCATTAAGCATTGTTTTCATTAACTTATTTAAAGAAAAAAATGCCATTAGTAAACTTTTTAACCTTGCAATTCAAATTTTATTTGCAGTTGTCTATTATGAGACTTTAAATTTTTTTATTGGTGAAACCAAATTGTTATTCTACAATGATTTGTGATTAAAGGTCACATACATGCATACATATCTTAGTAAAAAATAAAACTGAAGGACTTTTCTTTAATTTTTTTTAAAAAATTATTAGCACACATTTGCAGTATGTGTTATCCTATTGCATTGGGGTGTTGATACGCGTAACATATTCTTTTCCTCATCACCTTCCCCTCCTTTCCCCACCTCTTCTCATGATTGCTTTCCCATTTGAACAAGACCTGCCTCTCTAATTTCTGCTATCCAGTTTATATTTTGTTCTTTCTATTTAGGTTTCTCATGTAAGAGAGACAATGCAGTTTTTAAGCGTGTGTGTGTGTGTGTGTATGTATGTGTGTGTGTGTGTGCGCACGCACGCGCGCTTTATTGTACTTAACAGAATGTTCTCAGAGTGCATCCATTTTCCAGCAAATGACTCAAGTTTACCCTTTTTTGGCTCTGTAATGCTCCCCTGTTTACAAACACCTTGCTTTATTTATCCATTCATTTTTTAATGGATAAATATACTGCTTCCAATATTTAACTACCATGAATTGTGCTACTATAAACATGGGTATGCATGTATCACTATTAGACAATATCTTTAGCTCTTTTGGGAAGATATGTATATAAAACGGAAAAAATTCAATAAATTTAAGTTTTAGTTTTTTCAACTAGGTTATCTATTTTTAAAGTAGTGCATTTAAAGTGTGATAGCTCTAAGCAGTCTTTCGAAGTCAAGTTTATTGCAGTTATTTAACTTTGGGGAGTGGCTTTTTCTCTCTCTTATAAAAGACATGTTCCTAGAGTCTTTTTAAGAGCATGTATTGGGGTTTCTCTTGTCTTCATCCCAGTAGAATATGCCCATTGCATCGTTAGGGCCACACAATATGTTATCCTTCAGCATCTCAGTTCACACCACATTCTGATACATGGTGCTGCACGTTGTTATTTTTCTGCCTGCCTTTTCAGAGACAAAACTTTGCCAAAATATATGTTATACAAATGGAAAATTTAAACAGGAAATATATAAAAACGTGATGAGTGCCAGGAAAGGAGCTAGCCACCGGTATATCTGAACAACACTGCTATCAGGAGTGCAGTGGAGAATGATGGTTAAAAAAGACCAGATCACAGAACACCTTTTTGGACAAAGAAATGTTACACTGAAAAGGGTAAGGTGCACAGGAGTTTGAGGGAGGATCAGGACAGCAAGTTGGAAAGTACTCCAGCCACTGAAAGGAATCTGGATGTGACAGTTGACTCTAGCTGTACCAAAACACCTGTGACAATCAACTTCTAAAGAAAAAAGGTTTATTTTGGGTCAAGTTTTAAAGTTTCTGCTATTGAGCACTTGGCCCAAGTACTTTGGACCTGTGAAAGCTCACTGTGAAAGGAGTAGGTGGCTCATTTCACAAGAGGTAGAATAGAAAGTGGAAGGGAAGGGGGCTCCAATACCTCCTTTAGGGCATAATGGCATGGACAGAAACACCTAGTTTCCTTCCACAAGAGCTCCCCTTAAAAACTCCTCACCTGCCAAAATTACCACAGGTGGTGGCCATACCTTAAGCCAGGGGTCTTTGTTGGACATCAACATCTGAACTATAGCACTGGCATATATCTGTCAGGACAGAAGGCAAGAGGAAAATACTTCTGATGTGACATAGGAGTACCAGAAGGGATGAGATTTTGCAAGGAGGACTTGGGTAACATGACAAAAATTTTATGCTGATGTGGCTTCTGTGGAGGACAAGTGAAGAATGAGCTTGGGTTCAAGCATGTGGGGACACCAGTTAGAAGACAGTAAGCAAGCTGGAACCAAGAGGAAGTAGCAGTAGGCCCGGAAATGGGAAGATAAAATGTTCTACAGAATGTGTTGCCTTGTGGCTTTCCCTATTTTTTATTTGTTCATATGCTTTTAATATTTGGAAACTGGCCATGGTCTCCTTGGTATGTGGAATTTCACTGTTTAATATTACATTACTTTTTCTTCTTTTTTATTAGCACCACACCTCTTAGCTTTATTTAAAGCATTGACCTGTTACAGTTGAAGTCCATGGAATTTCATTGTTTGATTATCACCATTATTTTTCATTCTTAGTTTTATCTAAAGCCCTGACATGTTCTAAGCGATTTCTTAAAATTTTCTGACAGGAAATGACCTAAGTCTTTCCTTGATGCACTTACATTTTAAACTAGAATACTTAAAGTTAGAATCAGTATGACACAAGGGAATATGCTGTAACTAAATACGTATTTAATCACCACACAGATGATTCTGTATTTTTGCTTTTGTTTGTCTTGGTATTGTGTATACCAGGTAGGACTTTGTGGACATAGTGCTGAATAAGAGAGAAAAATAGAAACCCTCATGTCCCAGCATTCTAGTATCGCTGTGAAAATGGACTTCCAATGCGTAGTTAATGCTGCTGAGTCCTGAGAAGCATAGCTTGTCATGAGAGAGGGAAAAAGTGTACCTGGCCTTACCTAGGAGCAAAGGGAAAATATGTGCAAGAAAAAAAAAATGAATATGAGACCTAAGAATTGAAGAGTTCATGGAGAGAGAAGCAGAAGCAATTCAAGGCCCGTTTCATAGTATATTTCAGAGGTAAGAAGGTTCATTGAGTGGAAACAGATAGAAACTCTTGAGTGATGAATCTGGGGAGATGCGTTGTGCTCAGCTATTACTGGACCCGAATTTCTCACATGCAGGGAGGAGAGTGGGTGTAGTAACTTTTGCTTTCATCAAGGTCTTGCGGTCCCAGTGTGAGGAAACAATTTGAAATTTTGAAGGACAGAAAGTAAATTTGATGCATCAAACCAATCAAAAGACAATGGTCACACTCCCGAGGAATCTGAATAACTGGACACTTGCCAGAGATAGTCAAAGAGTAGAATCTATACTGACAGTTACTGAATCATTTATGACTCTGTATATTGTTTTATCCAGGAAAATTTTGGTTTTATTATTGAAAGTTCTAAAAGTAAATCAAAATATTTTGCCATTCTTGGTGGCAGGATAAAAAAATTATAAATTCTTCTGACTGAACAAGTTAGTGATTATGGTCCAATTTGTTTGTCAAAGCTTTGAAGTAAGCTAGGTTTTGAGGGTTCATCGTGCTGGGTTGAGTTGCTAGTGAGACACTGAAGTGCACATTTAAGTGGGTGTTTCTAGGATACAGAATAAAAATCAGTACTAAAGATCATCACTTAGGATTTGCGGATTTAGCTGTGAAAACGCAAAATGCTGGGGCAACAGTGGAATTAAAATACTGAATTTCAGGAAAGAAATCTGTCTTGAATTATGTGCCAAACATAATTATGTGCCAACATTAAGTGTCTAATGACAGAATAAGAGCCAGCAAAGCATTTTGAGAACTGGATCATAGAAAGGGTGATAACTGGTCTGGGGAGATAGCTCTGTGGTCTAGGTGCCTGTCTGGCAAGCGCAAGGTCCTGAATTTAGTCCCTGGTACCATGTGCCATGACAACCACAGGTCCCTATGCATGCCTTCCTGGCCTGGAAACCTGGCAAGGTGGTACACATCTGTAATCCCAGATCTGTGGAAGCTGAGACAGGAGGTTTGCGATGAGTGTGAATTGTGAAGGGAGACACTACATCAAGAGTTAAACAGAAAGAAAGGGGGAAAAGTTTTTTTAAAAATGATATGATGGACATTTCTAGAGCTTGCTGATTAGTGTTTAATTTGGCCTACCTATATAGTAATAATTGAAGTTCAGTAGATCATGTGATGTGTAAGCAAAAATAATACAGATTGGTCAATATTTAAGTGTGGTGAAGTTAGGACTGCATTTTAGTGTGAGTGGTGGAAAAGATGAATGAGACTAGTCAGCAAAGATTTCTTTAAACCTTTGACTATAACAAGATATAAAATAGCTGCTACTTCAACATCAATGTAAAGAATTAGGAGCATACTCTCTGTATACAGGGTTAAGAAATGACTTTAAAGATAATGTTATGTATTGGATTAACTCTAGTTATTCTCCTATTATTTTGTCACAGAATTTTGTCTTAGCTTTTCTGCCATAAAAATAATAACAATAGGGGCTGGGGAGATAGCTCCATCACACAAGTGTCTGCCTGGCAAGTGCAAGGTCATGAGTTTGAACACTGGTCCTGAAAAAAAAATAATAAAAGACAGAATTTGAAGGCATTGAATGGAGAGAGAGAATTTAGAGTCTTAGAAAGGTGAATAGGAATCTAGCGTTTATATAGAAGATACTTTTCCTAGCTAGAAGGACAACCCAGTAATCATCACAGAAAAAAAGAAAAGGGCAGAAAAGGTACAAATGCAGCTCATGTTCCATGTAGAAATGTGCTTCATAGCAAGGCATTCTTCAAAATTCCTGTGCAAAATGGTGCTCCATGAAAAAGTATAGCATAACTCACTGAAGGATTGCTATGCATCATACTTCATCACTGTATGTGCTTTACTATATAAACAATTATTTTTCAATATAATTTATTGTAAATAAATTGACTATAATATATTCTAGACCTTCAGAGTATGAAAAATTTGCAGTGCATTGGTAAAGATGAACATCTTGACAGGTAACTCCACTATAGTGTTACAGAAAGTAGAAAAGGAATGTGGTGAAGGCAGGCAGCAGGGAACAGCTTCACACAAGTCACTTCAGTAGGATATCTATTTAGTCAGCAGAGTAAGACTAAAATAGCTCCGACTTGATGATAGAAAATCATTAGGCACTGCAAAGTTTGGAGAGGAGAAAGAATAGGACTGCTGTGCTTCAGTGTGTCACAATGCACCAACCCATTCTTTTATGACTCTCTCATTCCACTACACATTTATGAAGTAACTTGGCTCTATACTTCCCTATCCTTGGTCTAATCTGTAGGAAGGAAAGAAAGGCAAAGGCAAGCTGCTTAGACTGCTAATTCACTTCCCTGATCTAGCGCAGTGTCCTTGGGTTCCCTTTGATCTGCCCACAAGTCCATCTCAGAAGTTTAAGGGACTTAACATACTCAATGATGCAAAGATAAATGGTTTCTCTTTCTAGATAATAGTGGGATCTTTTGTAGGCACATCACAGCTGCTGTACATAGGCACGTATGATGCTGTGTCATCAGCATTGGCAAGACATGTTTGTATTGGCATCTTACTGTCCTTGCTTTTGCACTCTTATTTCCTGATATCATCTCTTTAATGATCTGCTGATATCCAGTCCTTTGTCTCAGGCTCTATCTTTAGGGGAAACAGAATCATCCTGTGAAACAGAGCAGCCGTCTTGACTAATTAGAATGGATATCTAATGATATGATAGGGCCTCCACAGTGTGACCCCACTGAGCACCAGCTCCACACGTGTTCATGAAGCTAGGAAATTGCCTGAGCATATTTCAAAGTCTATGAGAAGGAGGCATGACTGTAGAGGAGACCCATGCAGAAAGGAGCAGAGCAGGTTACATACTTAGCTTGATGTCTCAGTCTGCTTGGCTGCTTTAACAGATCCCCACACATGTGGTCTAAAAGGCAGCTGTTTATTTCTCACAGTTCTGTAGGTTGGGAGTCCAAGATCAGTGTCATCATGTCCAAGCTCTTGGTGAGGACCCTCTTCCTGGTTTACAGATTTCACTGTCTTGTTCTTGCCTCACACAGAACAAAGATCATCTCTCATGTTTCCTCTTATATGGGCATGAACACCATTCATGAGCTCTCTGACCATGAACTTCTTAGCCTTTGGTTACTATAACAAAATACCGCATGTGGGCTACTTTATTTCTGAAAAAAAGATTTATTTAGCTCACAGTTTTGGAAGCTAGAAACCCAAAGAGCATTAGCCAGGCTCTGGAGTGGTCCTTCTCGGCAGCATCACACAACATCAGGATAATATGTGTATTTCTGTTCCTCTTGCTATAAAGCCATCCAATTTAGCCACGGGAGCTTTAGCCTAATGATTTTATCTATGTATTGTCATTTACTTCTGGCTACCTCTAAGCATCTTAGTTTATGTTTCCACCCTTCTATTTATTCATTTGGCAGAGATAGAGGTAAACACATGACCTTGTTTGTATAAGACAAGCATTCTCCATCTCCCAACCATTTTGACACCACTAATAAAGCACTTTGTGGATTAAACTCCCGCCTGAGTTAGAAAGACAAACTATGTTGAAGCCATAGCAAGATTTAGGCTGCATACTGGTCAAAGGCCCCATTTGCAAGCACCATCAGATAGGCTTAGGCTTCAGGGTGGCTTGTGAGGATGACACAGTTGTGTAAGGCATAACCCTTGAGCTTAAACTGTGAAGGCAGATGGTTGTAGAGAATGTATATATTTAGCACAGATATCACCCATTCATATAATGTAAATGTGCTCTATGTAGGTATATTTAAATATATCTGTAGATATAATATAAGATCTATATTTACTTCTACAGCATGACAACAAACCAATAAATTGGAATTTCTATGTTTTTTTATGCACATCAGAAAAAAAGTAATATGTTTTCATTGTAGTACAAGAAGTACTGAGAATAAATTATATGAGGGAATTCTGCAAGAGAATGAATTCTCTGAAGACCTGATATTGAGCATCTGAGAGGAAAGTGAGGATCTAATAAGTGTGGGTACTAGAAGAACAACGCAGCATGATGGGAAGCCAGTAGAGATAAAAATGAGGGAATTAAGGTGACACTGAAAATACTGGACACTAAATCTTACAAGGCACCATCCAGAAACATTAGATTTCTTTCTTTTGTTTTGTGGTTATTTTGAGACACAGTCTCATTGTGTAATTTAGGGTGGCCCTGAATTTGTGGCAATCCTCCTGCCTCAGCCTCCTGAGAGTTGGGATTATGGTCATACACTGTGAAAGAAAGGACTTTGATTATGAAATGCAGAATGCAGTACTGATACATGCTGGCTGCTTGGCAAACTGGATGTGAAGGGTTGGCCAGGAAGAACCTCTTCTCTTCCCAAATGCCTCAACGACTTTCTTTGTTGCTCAGATGCAGTACTCAACACTTGGAACACAAAGAAGGAAAGTGGCTTTGTTTCATGTTTATAGTCCATGGGCAGCTGGCTCCAGGGAAGAGGGTCTGTGAGAAGGGCAGAGTGGAGGATTTCTGCTCACCCCATGACAGCAGGGAGCCCAAGGATGAGCCCAAGAGGGAGGCACCCCCTTCAGCTCCTGCCCCAGTGACCCACCAGCCCTACATAGGCTCCACCTCTTGAATGCAAATCAGCTATCACACCCTCTGCTCTGTCACCTCCCAATAGCCCTGCCTGTGAGCATATAGGGGATTTGGAACACATTTTTAAAAATCTAAAACGTGAAACCAGACCTATTGTGAGTTCTTCCAGCCAACTTTCTAATTGTCATGGAAAATAGGAACAAAACCTATAAAATCATATTATTTGAGATGTTTCTTTTATATTTTAGGTATTTCAGAAACATGAGTTTTCTATATTAAAAGTTTCTGAGTTCACTTTTGATGATTAAGTCCTGACTGGCACTACACTCTGTCAAATGTCTAGACATCCTTTTGCATGTGTCACTTAATTTTCTGCCTGCAAGTTTCAAAGACTGAAGACTTGGGACTCAACTGATAGGTCTGAGGTACCTGCCAGATCAGGTGTTAGCCACTGACAATCCTGACAAAGGACACTTCCCTAGGGATAGACTGTGTCCTGTAATGTTCCAGTCCTGCTGGAGCCACTAGAGTGTCAAGATATTTATTGATTTGCTCAATAAATATCTTATAGATTGTAGGCTATATTCCAATAAACAGAACATTATCTTAGGAGACAAGAAGATGGAAAAAGACAGAGCTTATGACCCTCAGGGGCTTTACAGACTGATACAGAGAAAAATGTCCCCCGTGTTTTCCTGCTGTTTATCTGTACTTTCTTTAGTTTCACAGAACTACAGGGAGGTATGCAGTGATGCAGTGCTTCTACACCGCAGTTTCCTTTGCCATCAGTTGCAGGATTTAAAAGAAGGGAGTTGTATGAGCTTCCTGTGGCTGGGGCAAGAAGCCACTTCCCAGGTGCTATGCAGTAAGGAACGTGTTCCTCCCCGGGTTCAGAGGCCAGGCACTCTCAGCATGTCACCAGGAGGTCTGCCTCCCTGCTGCCTTTGTCTCTCCCTCTTCTGTCTGTCTCCCTTTGAGAAATGCATACAAAAGATTGTCTGTTGTCTGTCTGTCTGTCTGTCTGTCTGTCTGTCTGCCTCCCTTTCTCTGTCTTTCTCTGTATCTGTCTCTTTCTGTCTGTCTGTATCCCTTCTTCTTTCTCTCTCTGTGTCTCTGTCTTTGTCTTTCTGTCTATTTGTCTCTGTCTCTCTGTCTCTGTGTCTCTGTCTCTGTCTCTTTCCCTCTGTCTCTGTCTATGTCTGTCTGTCTGTCTGTGTGTCTGTCTGTGTGTCTGTCTGTCTGTCTGTCTGTCTGTCTGTCTGTCTGTCTGTCTCTCTCTCTCTCTCTCTCTCTCTCTCTCTCTCTCTCTCTCTCTGTCTTGTGAAGAGGTACATGAGATTGTACCTAGGTCCATCTAAGTACCTAGGGATTAGGACTTAGCCATACCTGATAGGAACCACAGCCCAATCCATCAACAAGCAGAGCCTCATCATTCTTTCTTTCCTTTCCTTTTTCTTTTTCTTTTCATCAGCATATGGTTGCAGTACATACAAGTTACATTCATCTTGGGGAGTGGGTAGATGTCCATATGTCCATAATGCAGATATTTCTTTCTTAGCCCCTTCCTCCTCGGACACGCCTCCTTCCCTCTATCTCTAAATCTGCCTTTCCCATTGTATTCTTTTTGGTAGTGTTAATCTCTGCTCATGTTTATGATGTATAATGCTGCCATTTGGTGTGGCTGTCTGGCACCTTTCTGGACAGATCCTAAACCTTCTAACTTCCATTTCCCGGACCCCATTCTCTTATCTCCATTCTCCTGATCCTTCTCCTCACAAGTGCTCTATCCCCTGGCTGCTTTCTCTTTCTCTCCTTTGTATTACCTTTTTTTTGTACTCTGCCTTCATCATATAAGAGATCCACACTGTGTTTAAGCTTTTATGGCTGGTCTATCTCTCTTGCTAGCTGAGCAGTGCCCCATCACCTATAGACACCATAATTTTGTTTACCTGCTTTTCTGTTGATGAACAAACACACTGGCTGCTTCCAGGTACTGCTGTTGGGAAGTGTGCCACTATACACATGGGTGTGCATGCTTTGCTCTGTGGGGACAGAGGCACAGGAAAGAGGAGGATGACAGTGACAGATGAAAGATGCTGAAAGCAAAAGTATGGCTCTTTACTAAGGACAAAGTATAATCTGATACACCTGGGGAGTCTTTCTCTGCAGTGAATCCCTGCCTTTAGCAGAAAGGAATCAGACAGGTAAAGAAGAGAGGAAGCACAAGTAACAGCAATGCAAGCACATCACCAGGTCATGACCCCAGAACAGCTTCATCCAGCTGGAGTGGAATATCATACTAAGTTACTCGGACTTCAGTGTGGGGATGTGAAGCCCTAGAACACAGAGTTACTTCAGCACTTACACGAAATGGTATATTATACATACCATATAAAATCTAGTCATATACATTATGCTATGCATTTTATGTTTGCATATATTATATAATATTCAGCTATAGGTATGTATACATATGTATATAGAATTATATATATATATATATATATATATATATATATATATATATATATTATTTTATATATTAAACATCACACAGTGCTGCAAACAGGAGCTTCACAAGCATTTCCCTCAAAAGTGTCCTTACCATATTAAGTACTCTTGTTATGATGATGGTGATTGTTATTAATTATGAGCCTGTTTTCCTCCCATAGTTGAACAGAGAGGCAAAGCCATCCAGTTCCTCCCCACTGAATTAGTCACACTGGCTCCCACCACTGTTCATAATTTCTGAGGATGTCTTTGTGTAACAGGTCTTATTACTTCTACCTTTTGCCCCAGACTCTAAATCACACTGGCCTTCAAGGAAAGAGGAAATACATCTTTTTTTAAAGCTATTGTCTGTAGTCTGCTGTATTAAAGCAAGTTCTTGGGGTGAGAATGAACTGAGGCTTGGGTTCATTGTAACTCTCCAGAATCCGAATGATCTGTTAAGAAGGTTGCTCTTTGAGGAATGCATCTTTTGAAAATACAGGGTAAAGGTTGCATCGAAGGTTTTACAGTTCTCTGGGGTGATTTTCTCTCAGTAGCTTTCTTTGCTTAAGTGCCCCTAATGACAACCTTAAGTGGAAATGGAAGTGTTTGGCTAATGCATGCTCAGAATGGGAGTTGTGGGCTCTTCAGGGAGCCCCGCGTGCCTTGATGAGCCATCAACTGTTGTTTTCCTTTACACACTTAAAAATCAGCATGAGGAAAAATCATTACAGTTATTTCTAACAGAGTGAAAGAGAAATTAAAAATAAATTGAATTTAAAGCTAAACAAGTCTCAGAGCCTCTGCATTAGCAGGATCAATCCAGATGCACTAAAGAGAATAGAAACTGTTGTGAAATCAGGAGTGACCTGCCCTGGAAGCTGGAGAGTGACCTTCTCAGTGTAGAGTTAGTAGCAGCAGAAAAGAAGCTGTATCTCTTCCTTTGATATAGAGCTACAAAGACTGAATGCTGCAGACATGGGTTCTCCATGCATAGATTATATTATTCTCAAAGATTGTGTTCATTTTCCTATTGCATGTGCCAAGTGAGTGTCAGCTCATACATAAAATTGCCTAATATATTCTCAAATTTCATTGGGCTGTTCAACAGAGCTCATTTGTTCTGCTTATGGTACAGTATGTATATAATGTAAGGAGGAATATATTGTTGAATTCTGAAAATAAATTATGAATGCTATTCAGAATTTTCAAAACAGTGAGAAAAAGAGGAGCTATACAATATGGCCTTCTTGGACCAGGGAGTTAGCTCAGTAGAATAAGCATTTGACTGGCAAGTGCAGGGTCCTGAGTTCAATTCCCGGTACTGGGGACCAAACCCCCAGGTCCTGCACCTGCTTGTAGGTGCTTTAATCTGCTTAGCTATTTGTCCAGCACTTCATCTGCTTTAGATTTAGTTTCCCTTCTTCAACAAATAGCTTTTCTCTCCATGATTTTAACACAAATTAAATCTGTTTAGAGATTTATTTCAGGACATACTACCAAAGTAATGCCATTTGGATGAATTCCACTTCAATTCCTCTTCCATGTCAGGAGGTAATGGTGTACCCAGAACACATTGAGATTAACTTGATCAAAAAATTGAATAAAACCAGTAAGAAAAATGTTAATTGTAGAACTTAAAACATTGATTTCTACGGGAATTATGTTTGCATCTTTTTAATTCATTTGTGAAATAGTAATTTACCTAGTGCTTGTCTTTAGAAGCATCTCTTAAAAAATCAACTTTATAGTAATACACCACAGTCCAAATTGGACGTTTTCCATTTCAGAAGTAGTAACTATAGTCAAGATTTTACACAGCACTAAAATTCATTCCCCATGGTACATTATACTCTTAATCAAAGAGACAACCTTTCTAGTGGACTGTATGAAATAGAATTTATGGGCTAATCATTAATTAATTAAAAAGAAGCCTTGATCTGACATGGGATTTAAGTCAGAGTTGAGCATTTAAAGTGAAAGTAAAAGTCTTAATCTCAATGAGCACTTTTAAGGAATGTTTGCAGGTGCTTTAATCTGCTTAGCTCTTTGTCCAGCCCTTTATCTGCTTTGGATTTAGTTTCCCTGAGTACAGTCTTACAGTTTGTACTTACTCTTTGTCAGTGTTGTTTAACTGAAGGGTAGGTGACATAGTTTGTTTCTTAAAATTGCTATATGTGGAAAATAATATTCATAATTCACAATGTGTGTACTGAGCACCACTAATATGCAAATTATTGGTCTAGGCACTAGAAAAATTGTGCAATACACATAGGTAAAATAAAGTAAATGAAGCATTGATCAAAAATGCATAGAAACTTTTAACCTAGGACAGAAGATTCAGCATGTATATAAGTGATTAAACAAAGTACCATGCACAGTAGAAAGAATTGCAGATGTAAAGAAAGTCCTTTTTGGATTTAGACAACAGAGATCATACTGGTCAGAAAAGGAATGAAAAACTTAGCATTTGAGGTGGTTTATGACATAATTTGTAGAAATAAATACAGTTATAAAAATAACAGTGCATACTTTTATAGTGTTTACTACTGATCTCTCTTCTAAAAAGTGTCTTTCAAATATATTCGCTCAATCTACTCAACAATATCCTACAATTATTATGGTCTCTATTGTACACATGAGGAAAGAGTGACAAAGAAGGTAAATGACGAGCTTCCACCACAGAGCTTGCAAGTTGAGAGGTGGAGAACCCAGGACTTCCTGGTAGCTGGGTCAAGGCCTGTGTGTGTATACACTGCCAGTTGAGATGGACACATGTGGGTTGCTACTTAGAGCATTTGTTTCTCATTGTTGGTATAAAAAATTATAACAAAACTGCAGGCTTGAAACATAATTATGTTGTGCTATGGATTGCAGTTCTTCAGTCTGAAGGGGATGTCACTGGGTTAAACACAGAGTTGAGGGCTGTGTATTCTATCTATAAGTGATAGGTGAGCATTTATTTCCTGGCTCTTACTAGCTTCTCTAGTTTGCTCATGCCACTTGCTGGAATGTGTTCCCTTTCTGTGTGCAAATTTCACAATTGCATCACTTTGACCTCTGCTTCTATTATCATCTTTTTCTCTGACTCTGTTACTCCCATCTCCTATGTATTTTCATAGGGACAACTTTGACTGCATTAAACCCAACTGAATACTCTTATTTGAAAGTCAGCTTTTCAGCCTTCTTAATTCTACCTTCTGCCTAAGTCTTCATCGTCATGTCATATAACGTATTTGCAGGGTCTTAAAATTAAGACTTATAGTTATTTAGGCTCCATTATTGAAGCTTCATTATTCTTCGAATTTTGGTTTTATTAACAAGAAAGAAAATGATCCATTAGGAGATAGAAAATCCTGCTTGCAAAAATTGGAAAGAGGCAATTTTCAAAGGACTAGAACTGTGGGTTGTTTTAAATAAATGATCAATTAAAGAGGAGTCAACAAATCCATGTCTATATCTCTAAAACACCCTGAACAGCAAGGTAATTCTTTTTTCTATTTTATTTTGAAAAGAGGTTCCCAGATATGATGTCAAGCTCCTCATAACTTTCAAATGTGGCCATCTTGGGATCTCCAAGGAGTCTGTCTTGTAACATGCACTTTTCTGTTCTGCTTCACTTAAGAGAAACAAGGAGAAAATATAGACACCAGAGTACCAACAGACTGGTGTGCATGACGTGCAAACATGGGTAAAAGGGCCTGGAAATACGAGCCAGAATCTTTGGGCATTTGCCTCCAAACAGGAGACCTACACATCCTATAGAACTAAATCCTGGAATACAAGAGAAGGGCAGCCCTGTCTAGGAAAGCTGCCTCCTGATGGAAGAATATTTTTTTTCCCATTTGCTTTAACAACAAAATTGTCCATGGAAAGAGTGAGTAATTTTCTGAGATACTTTTTTCTCATTGCTGGGACAAATACCCGACACTCAAAATGAAGGAAGGAAAGGTTTGTTTAGCTCACTGCTGCTGGAGGTTTCAGTCCATACTCAGCTGGCTCCAAAGCAGACTGGCACATGGCAGAGGGCAACCTTCCATGGCGGCGGGCAGAAAGCAACAACCCATGTCTGCCTCTGTCTCTCTTTATATTACATTCAGGCTCTCTGTTTTAGCCTATCCACCTCAGGCCACACCAGTAATTCCAGCCATACTCAGACCAATAACCCCATCAGTACTAAAACACATAATCCCAGTGGACCAAGACTCAAGTAATCCCAGCAGTATCAGACCCATAGCTCCATCAGTACTAAAACACATAATCCCAGCGGATCATGACTCAAGTATCAAACTCTAGAAGTCCTGTCCCATGATTGCGTGAGGCTTTGGGGGGACAGCTAGACATAAACAATAACTGTAATGAAATAAATAAGCAAAGGAAATCATTCAGTATCATATTCCCAGATTTTCCTCTTTTAGGAGGAACACAGAATAGGAAAGATATGTTTTATAACTATGTCCCAAGGTCAAATTCATTATGCTGCATTTCCATCTTTATGGGTGTCTGAAGGGCTGTGCCCTGCTAGAACTTGAAGTGTCACCACAATGGGATGTCATTTGAAGGTGATGCCTTGGAGAGCTGGTAAGGTCTTGGAGACAGGGCCCCTAAAATGCTATTCAGGCCCCAGTAAAGTGTCTCCAGAGAGCTTTCTCAGCTTCTGTCCTGATATATGAGGACACAGATGATGCAACCTGCTACTCAGAATGGCTTGTCACCCCAACTCAGTCATCCTAGCTCCATGATCTTAAGTCTCCACAACAATGAAAAAGCAAACTTCTTTTCTTAAACCACATAATAGAACATTGTGCTACAGCTGATCACACTAGGTTAAGCCCACTTGAGAAACATCTCTGCTTCTTTTGTTTCATTCACTGACCCACTGCAGTTGCTGCAAAGTGTAGCTCTTTCCCAGATGGGCTACTTCAGTCCCAGATCTCCTAAACTGCATCATCCTTTCACTGAAATGTACTGGAGTTCTGTTGTCATCACCTCCATGGTCATGTTCCCTGCTGCTGATGCAGCTACATGGTCATTGCTCCCAAGCCACTGCACCTCTGGAGACCCAGTCATTGACTGGTCTTCAGTCTTGAAGACTCACATTCTCTCTTCTGGGCTCTGTGCACATCTTCCAGTAGACACCCTGGTCTTGTTAAGTGCTGCCTCTGTGCTAATGTGGCACCCAACTCTAGCACTCAACTCCATGATTTTTATTATATTTGCAATAATTGTATGTGCTCTACTATAAAAAAGAGCATAATAATAATAGCTACAATATATAAAATATTTTATTATGGTAGAAAAGAATTTTTCCCATATAGGAAATTGTTTACACCGTAATGTTATATGTTTTCCTAAACAATGCTGGACACAATTTTGTTTGAGTCAATTAATTCTCACAGAAAGTCTGATATTCAGGTTGCTTTGCCCATGTTGTCTGGAGGAAGTTGAAGCTCTTGGAAGTCATATGACTTGCTAAATGTCACCTATGTATAAATGTACATATTAACTGGGATGTTTTAATTATGAAATATGTAGATAATGGTATTGAATACATATCTAAATATTAGCAGACAAAAGAATAAAAGCTATATGCTGTCACTTTATGAATTACTAAAGAGACTTTTGTGGCAGTAAGTTATTTTTATGTAACTTTGAAAAAAAGTCAGTGTATATATGAGAAGATTAAATTAGATGATTGCCGAAGTCCTCGTAGTAACTTTCCTAGAGAGTTTTACTTTTTGTTTAAAATTGTTTCTTGCTTAAAATGAGATGAGAAACATTATAATATCGTCTAAGAATCATGAGCTTCCTAATCAATGCCTCTTATCTCAGTCCTGTCTGGATCAAATCTGTATGATAAAAAGATGACACCATTAGAAAGTAAGATTTTAATTTGTCCCCTGGATTTTCTTTGAAGTAGTGGTCACCAAGTGGTTGATATCAGAGCAACTTAATTAAATTGTGGCATAAAACTCTATTGCTTCTTTTTAACTGATCTTTCCATGTTTTAAAGAGTCCTAATGAACTCAGAAGAGTCATTTAGTCAATTATTTTTCTTAGAGTATGTTTATATTCCCCTATTTTAAGTGCTGAAGAAGGGACAGAGGAGCACAAGAATTGATTCTTTACTGAGAAATAATCTAGCATAGAGGAAAAGATACTCAGGACACAATCAGAAAGCAATGCAAGGCAATGTATAATTAAATGCCTAATTTCATGATACAAGCTATAAGAGCAATGATATTTCAAGAAAAGCATGAGAGGAGAGTAGGCTGGAAATGTCAGAGAATGTTCATGGGGGAGGTAAGAATGTTGGTAGGATCCCCAGAAATG
>PVKN010009087.1:0-24240 GCA_004027915.1 Capromys pilorides
TCATTATGAGTGTAAGCTGCGTGGTGAGACCCTGTATCAAATAAAGAAAGAAAGAAAGAATTTTTTAAAAATTGAAAATAAAGAACCTAGGGCATTTACCTGGCAAGCGTAAGGTCCTGAATTCGATTCTTTGTATACCCCTCCAATTTTTTTTAAAAAAAGAAGTGAAGAATTGGAAACAAGATAGATAGATGATAGATAGATAGATAGATAGATAGATAGATAGATAGATAGATAGATAGATGATAGATGGTTTTGTGAGCAAGGAGAAGAATGGAAAAATTATCTGAAGTATTTTGGTTATTTTACAGTTCTTTTCAAGTGGGATTTTTTTTTTCGGCTGAAATTTACTTTGTCTGAGATTAAAATTTCTACCCGTGTTTGTTTTCAGGGTCCTGATGTATTGTTTTGAATCCTTGACTTTTTAATCTATGAACTTTTGTGCTGGATAAATCTCTTGAATGCAGCAGACTGTTGAGTTTTATATTGTGAACCAGCTGACCAATCAATCTGCCTTTTCATTGGGGAGTTGAAGCCATTTATATTAAACATTATTCTTGAAAAGCATCCACTTATTTCTCATCATATTCTGTTTCTGATGTTGATCCCTTTTTTTTTTTTTTTTTTGGCAGGACTGGGGTTCAAACTCATGACCTTGCACTTGCCAAACAGGCACTTGTGCCACAGAGATATCTCCCCAGCCCCCACGACCCCATTGTCTCTTATTCTGTTTCAACTATACACCTTACTGGATATATTCATGTTGTCTGGGATTTTAGCTTCACTGGATTCATTGGCTCTGTCTAGGATATTCTTTTTTTTTTTTTTCCAGTACCGGGGATTGAACTCAGGACCTTGCACTTGCCAGGCAGGTGTTTATACCACTGAGCTATATCCCCGGCCCTCATGTCTAGGATATTCTTGAATATCTTCTGGAGTGTGGGTTTAGAGTCCATGAATTTGTTAAGATGTTCTTTGCACAAAAATGTCCTTATTTCTCCAGCAATTTTGAAAGTTAGTTTTGCAAGCAAGATATATTAGTCTGGGTTTCTGGGTTGGAAGTTTTTTTAGTTGTTTTTTTTTGTTTGTTTGTTTGTTTTGTTTTTTTTTTCTTGAAACAAAGTTCTCCTGGCCTTTATTTTTAAAAATTTTTTTGCACTGGGGATCCATCTCCTGGCCTTTAATTAGATGCGGAAGCCACTTTTTTTTTTTCGGGACTGGGCTTCAAACTCACAACCTTGCACTTGCCAGACAGTCATTTGTGCCAGGGAGCTATCTCCCCAGCCCCCCTGGCCTTTAATTAGGATTAAACAATTAATACTAACTGTTTCATGTTTCTAAAGTGGGTTTTTCTTTTCTCTGACAGCTTTTCAGGCTCTGTCTTTGTGTTGACTCTTGGGATTTTTTTTATGATGTGTCTTGGAGAGCTGCTTGTCATCGTGATTATTTAACATCTTTCTGCCTTACTTGTTGATTTCTTCTCCCACACCAATAGAGTTTTCTACTGTGATTTCTATAAACAGAAATTTTTGTTAGCAGAATGAATTCAGGGCCTGGTAGTACTTGCCAGGCAGATGCTGTGCCCCAGAGTCACAACCTGGTCCAGATTATTTTATTCCATGTGTGCTGTCCTCTAATTTTTCTCTAACTTCAATTAGCCTTAGGCTAGTCATCTCATTATAATCTAGTAGCTGCTGAATGACATTTTCTTGCTCTTGTATTATTTGTAAGGTATCTCTGCATATATCATTAAGTGATTCCATTTTGTCCTTGATTTTTGAAACCTTATCTTCACATTGGTGATTTTCCATGTTAATGTTGTAGGCAGCTGAATTAGATAGAAATATTATAGGCAGTTAGGGCCAGGCCCTCAAGGAGACAAGATGGAAGACAAAGCGACTTTATAATTTACAAGAGATAGACCCCTGCTGTGGGCCAGACCTCAAGACAAAAGAGAAAACAAATGTAGCCACATACTTCCCTAGGAATAAGCATCAAGGATTGATACTCTAGATATCAACCACCTTAAAAGAGCACAAATGAGTCACTAACCCAATCCCCAACAGGAAGACAGCCTGTCCTGTTTTCATGCCCGCTTGCTACATGACTCGCTTCCCCATTTGGTACTGGATTTAATCAATTTTACGTGAGCAATGGTGCTTGTAATCTCATTGGTTGACTATAGTTTTGTCCCTCCTCACGCCCACTTAAGTGAATCCCCATGTTCTCTACCACCTGAGACCCACCTTACCGCATGGTTTTCCTCTATAAAAGTCCCTGGAAGAGATAGCTTCCTGGGGACCACCTGCTTGGGGGGCCCCCTTCTGTCCCTCTCTCGGACAGCAGCTTTCTTTCCCCCAATAAATATATTCTGCTCCTCCGTTTGTTCCTAAAATTCATTCTTAAATTTTAGAGAACACGAACTCATCCCAGGTACCTTTCCAGCCGGGAGTTTCATTTTTTCCCCTGTATCATTTGGAGGTTCTTGTTATCATTAATGAATTTAATAGAATTTTTTTCTCTGTGTGATTTGTTTGGCACCTTTCCATGAAATTTATTTCTCTGATAAATTTTTCATGTATGTTTTGAACCACTTTAGTCTGTTCTTTCAATTTTTTACTTGCTCCTCTTAGAACTAACCACACTAGTTAGTTTGACAGCTTTAGTTTCTCTTGAGTTATGTCATTTTTGAGCTCAGAGTTTCTTTGCTTCCCTTTGAGTCATTTCATGCAACTCAGCTATCTGGTATTTGATTCCCTCTTCATTGATGCCCTTTGTATCTACTTAGGGAGAGTTGGGAGTTGTTAGAAGTCGGGAGTGACAGAAGCTGGAAATCGCTCTTAGGTGGGAGGGCAGGTCAAGGTGGAGTGCCTGAAGCAGTCAAGCTTCCTCAGTATTGAGAAAAACATCCTGCTTGGTCCATAACAGGTATTAGTTGCTAGGCAACCTTGTGTCACGTGATACTGACTTTGAAAATGTATAAATAAAAGCCCCTACTGTTCTTTTAGGTCCTTTGCCAATCAGGCATGGGCTACTACCTGACTTCAGCTATTAATTATCTCATCCTTTTTTTAAGTCCTCTTGTTGTTTTCTCCTAGGGACCACCCACCGACAGAAGGAGGAATCCCTACTGTTAGAGATATTTTTTTGCCTTGTTTTTTTCATGTTCCTCTTTGCGTATGCGCATGCATACATTAAGGTTGAAGTAAAATAGAGTGAAGAGAATTTGTTGTTGCTATGAAGATCTCTTCAGTAAAGTTGTTTTCCAGTGATGTGTTCTTCGCTTTGTCAAGAGATTATGTTTACCATTTCATCCTCACTGAATTGTAAGGAGAGAATTTCTCCTGATTACAGCAGCATCAATATATCCAATCATACCCCAACCACAAACATTAAAACTTGTTCTGGCAATTTCACCCTTCTTTCAGCATTTTTAGACTAGGTTATATGCTGCAATTTTGTTTTTCTGGAATGTGGAGGGTTCGGGGAAGAAGACGGAAGGGAGAAAGGGAAGGTAGTATGTCAGTGAGACCTGAAGGAGGTAACAGAAATGTCAATAAGTAAAACATAGGCAGTTTGACTGTTGGAATTATTTTTATTGCTGGAGTAAAGGGTTAGTGTTGAGGGGGTTGAGAGAGTACTTGTGTAGGCAAGAGGAAGTATATAGATGGGTCGAAATGTATTTCAAGATTCAAAAGGCTGTGAGATTGTTAGAGTTGATTAATAAATTTGTAGCTAGGTTTTATTTTGATCCTCTAAGGCCAATTTTGTTATGGATTATCTAACATGCCTTTGAATGGTATTGTTCAAATTATAGCTTTGATTAATATTGTTTGATAAGTGGAGAGGAAGAGGGGAAAGCCAGAAGGTGAGATAATTTGGAAGACAGCAGAAAAAAATGAAGAGACCAAAGAGTAAAAATGTAAAACGGACTGAGAAAGGGAGCAGATCAAAGGAGAAAATCCTTGAAGAACACAGGAAACTGTTATGGGTTACCAAAGGAAGCCAGACCAGAATCCAAATTGAGAATTTAAAATGAGCCTTTAATAATGAGCTCAGGGCCTTCCTGACTTCTACTCACTCAGGAGAGAAAAAAGAAAAGAGCCCCAAGTGACAGAGAACAGGGTTTTTAAACAGAAACTTCTCTCTACTTAGCGTGTATATATATTTAAATTAATCACTTATAACCTTCCATTGCATATCGTCACAATTCACAGGTTAACTTGACAATAGATTAAGTATAACATCCAGTTAAACTTTGAGTTTTAACAAGATAAAATCATTAGCTACATTTATATACAGATCAACAGGTAGTTGGCCCAAACTTGATTATCACCTATGGGGGCTGATTTCCTTAGGTACCTATACACCAACATGAATCACCGACTTAGGTCACTACGATTTAACACATCTTGAAGTTATTAACTTTTTTTTTTTAAGAAGCTGGGGATTGAATTCAGGCCCTGAGGCTTGCAAGGCAAGCGCTTATTCTACTGAAGTGTCTCACCATCCCCCTGGGGTTATTAACTTTTAATTTACACAAATACTATGTCCTGTTTGCTAAGGGCAGCTATAAAAAAGAACTCTTCAGTCTTAGGAGGAATTCCCCAGACATGAGGGCTTAAGGCTCTGACTTTGAAACTACCAAGTGGTCTTGAGTGCCCTGTTACTAATTCACAGAAAACTATCTCACTGAGTCCAAAATCCAAGTAAGCCATTACATAAAATATAATAATAATACCAATAAAGAAGAGAGAGCTGGAGGAGCTAAGGAGATAGCTCTGTGGCACAAGTGGCTGCCTGGCAAGGGCAAGGTTGTGAGTTCAAACCCCGGTCCAGCAAAAAAAGGGGGGCTGGCGAGATGGTTCAGTGGTCTAAAGTGCCTGCTTAGGCAAGCATAGGCAACCACAGGGACCACAGTTGAATCCCGGGCACCACATGCTGCACCAACCCCACCCCCAGGGCAGGCTGAGCTGACGATAATAAAAATTAAAAAAAGAAGAAGAAAATGAACCAAAGAAACAATATCTACAACAGGCAAAATAAAAATAGCCCTAAACAAGCAGTAACCCACATTGTCCACACAGCTCCCTCCACACTGGAGTCACAGCCTGACTATGAACAGCCAAGGAGGTTTTCCGCATGGACTCACCAATTGCCTGGCAGAAATTGAGGGCTTCTATTCCCTCTGAACACAGATCCTGATTGCCAGCTGTGCTCTCTCCGCAAGACTCCATGGCGCATACTGCCTTAATTAATTTGGCAAACAAATATTGTGGGCATTTCTGTGTGTTGCCTCCACAAGCTTTTGTTGCCTATTGTACACTAAACGGCCATTGGCAGGCAGCTGTGCCAGTCCCACCCCAGAACCTAGGGTGACTCCCAGGTTCAGCAGAGGCAACTTTGCCAGTGAGGGCCTTGAGGTGGTGGCCAAGACCTCACCCTATCTCAAGCCTATCCAGTGTTTGGGAGAACCGCAGAGAGTGCCTGCTTTGTTCTGGCTCTGCCGAATCGGCCTCTGACCTGCACACCGTCGTCTCTTTCACAGAGCTCCTCTGTCCCCTTTTCTGTGTATCTGTCACAAACCCAGTTTTCCCGGTCCTCTGCAGTTTCTAGATAATAGATCCTGGGGTCCCACAATGGAAGCCTGTTGATAATGGTAGGTCCCTCACACACCTGGAATGCAGTTTAGTTTTGCTATGCCAGTCAAGCCTTCTCTGCTCTCAGTCGCCCTGCTTGCCAGCTATGGAGCGCTACTGATTACAAGATGTAGATGTGCAGCATTTTGTTCCACCAAGTTCTCCTTTTCCCACTCCACAATGTTGTATGCATCTCACTCACAGTGCCTCATAGGCAGGTCAGAGTGTATGCAAGACTATTCCGTCAGCCAGGCTACTAGCACTGCAGGACTAGCTCCCTCCCTTGGTCTGATCTCCCAGGACAAACATGCCATGATCCAGGAATCATCTGACGTGCCCTCACATACCTCCTAGACACTAGATTTTCTTTTTATATCTGATTTTTATCTTTCACCCCCACAAGATACAGTATTAGCTTTACTGCTCTACCAATTCAGACACAGTTGGCCTTGTTGCCCTTCTAGGCAGCTGTCTTCTCTCCTTTTCTTAGCCTACTGCTTTTATAGTGAAGGCAGCGATGCAGGTAGAGGAGAAACCAGAAAGATTCAGGAAAAATAATCACAAAAAGAGTATTCTCGGGCTAGGCAGACAGCTCAGTAGAATAAGCGCTTGCCTGGCAAGCGCAAGGGCCTGAGTTCAATCTCCTATTCTAAAAAAAAAAAAAATCTCATACTTAGAAGTAGTTATTTAAAAACTTTGTGCCATTACTAAGTAAAAGGATATGTTTCCTACTGCAGTATTATTCGATAATCAAGTAAGCACAAGAACAGGTAAGTATTTAAGTGGCGGCTGGGGAGATGGCTCCGTGGCACAAGTGCCTGCCTGGCAAATGCAAGGTCGTGAGTTCGAACCCAAGTCCTGCTTAAAAAAAAAAAATAGAATGAATTTGAAAATATACTGCATATCACTTTGTTGGCTCACTGAAGAGCATTCCAAGTAAAAATATCAAGCGTTCCATACGAACTCTATTAAAGTTGTTTGCTAGGAAGATAATTAGTGCTTTCTAAATTTAAGCCATATCTTCCATTATGGAATGAAACACGATTTCTAAGCAGAGAGCCCTCATTTACAATGCAAATTTGGTACCCACTTACAAGAAATCATGGCACAACAATGTAAGATCTCGATTTGAAATAGGTTATAATCTTCACAAGAAAACACCTATGGCCAGGGCTGGGGACATAGCTCAGTGGTCAAAGAGCTGGCCTGGCAAGCGCAGCCCTGGGTGTGATCCCTAGTACCACATGCTGTGATGCAGTGTTGGCCACCGAAACTGGCATGGTGGCGCATGCCTGTAATGCTAGTGCCAGGAAGGCTGAGACAGGAGGATCACTATGAGTCTCAGCTTTGTAGTGAGATCCTGTACCAAATAAATAAAGAAATAAATAATACCTGTGGCCACATACAAGTTTAATATATCTCAGTGGAGGAAACTTTTGCACGAGGTGCTAGGCCATGCGATCTACATCATTCCATTTCATGTACTCAAGTTCATGTCATAATGTAGACATAGACTGCTGAATATGGCACATAACTTTGTATCTAATTTTATTTTATTCATTTATGTATTTTTTTTCGAGGGACCAGAGATTGAACTCAGGCCCTTGCACTTGCCAGGCAGACGCTTATTCTACTGAGCTGTCTCCCCAGCCCCTAAAACTTTGTATCTAGAGAAGGAGTTGGGCATTAAAAGCTCTGGGCTGCTGCAGATATATTATGTAACAGAACACTGCAGTTAAGGTTCAACAAGTACAGTACTAAATGATGCCCATCACCCGAATATGTAGTAATCTTGGTGCATTAATGTATTCCTTGTCTGGCAGGAATGCTGAGAACTAAGTCTGAACCAAAATTATAGTAATTTATTTTAATCTTAGTTTTCTGCTACAGTTATTCTCCCATCCCATCTTGGTTTTTGCTAACTAGATATATAGGGCAGTAGGTTACTGCCTACTTTTGATGCAAACTCTCATGTCACTAATAAAAATAGGTGAGGTATAAATAGTATTTATAGCAGTTTAATTGTGCAACTAAACAAAATACCATAGGTTGGGGTACTTTTAAACAAAAATCTATGTCTCACAGTTCTAGGGGTTAGGAATAAAAATCAAGTTGCTAGTAGATGTAGTGTCTGATGAGGGTCCATTTTGTGGCTCATGGACCTTATTATTGTCTTTGTAGTTTCAAATCTTAGAAGGGGCATTGGAATTTTCAAATATCTTTTATAATGACAGTAATCCCAATTCATGAAGAATCTGTCGTTTTTTTGTTTGTTTGTTTTGGGTTTTTTTTTTGTTTGTTTGTTTTTTTTGCAGAACCAGGGATCGAACTCAGAGCCTTGCACTTGCCAGGCAGGCACTTGTGCCCCTGAGCTATCTCCCCAGCCCCAAGAATCTGTCTTCATGGCATAGTAATTTCCCTTTTTTTTTTTTTTTTATTATGGCCAGCTCAGCCTGCCCTCAGGGTGGGGCTGGCATAGCATATGGTGCCAGGGATCGAACCTCGGTCCCTGCAGTTGCCTAAGCTTTCCTAAGCAGGTGCTTTAGACTGCTAACCATCTCACTGGCCCAGGCATAGTAATTTCCAAAAGACCTCACTTACACACAAAAATATTGAGGTTTAGGATTTCAACATATGAATTGGGGGGGCATAAAGTGTACATAACATTGTACTCTTGGCATTTGGCCCAGTTCACATGCTTATCACGCATGCCGGGGAGATAGCTCCATGGCACAGGTGACTGCCTGGCAATCGCAAGGTCATGAGTTCAAACCCTGGTCCCGCAAAAAGAAAAAAAAAAAAAAGAACTCTACCACATGCTTATCATGCAGAAAATGTATTAATGCCATCCTACCAGTCCCCAAAGTATGACTTCATTGCAGCATCATTTTAAAAATCTAAAGTTTCATGTCCCATATATAAATATCATTTAAATCAAAGTGACTCAAGATATGATCCTAAGAAAAATTCTCCTCTAGTTGTGTGATGGAGAACACTACTAAGTGGATCTGAGCGGGGCTTATATTAACCAATTGGCTTTTCATGTCTACTTGTAAATCTGCCCAAGGCCTAGCCTTTTCTCTGGAGATGGGTGGCCAGTAGGGGCAGGTGAAGGCCTGGTGCTTCAAAGAACAAGACAAGGCCACAGCTAAGGACACCTGGCCCCAACCTCAATTAACTAGATAAACACTGTAACTGCTGGCATCTTACTCCTGCAGTGAACGCCTTCCTGGAGATAACACAGTTCTCCTAAATTAACATTCTGTGTTACTTACAGAGCTCCTTGAAGCAACTTCCAGGGCTTGCCATTCAAGACCAATTCCCGCCTTTCTTCAATATTCTCTACTTTTGCTCTAATAACTAAATGTTATAGTTTGTGTCTAGTTGTCCCCCCAAAGCCTCATGCAGTCATGGGGCAGGAACCTCCAGAGTTTGAGATTAACTCATGATCCACTGGGATTATGGGTGATTCACTGGGATTATAGGTTTTAGTACTGCTGGGATTATGGGTGTGTGTACTTCCCCCAGCCTGGGGCCCAGAGCCTGAATGCAATATAACAGACACAGAGAAATAGACTCTCTCTTTCTCTGTTGCTATTCTTGCTGTTCTGTCACCATGAACTGCTGCTCTCTGCCATGTGCCAGTCTGCCCTGGAGCTGGCCGAGTATGGACTGAAACCTCTAGTAACTGTGAGCTAAGTAAACCTTTCCTTCCTTCATTTTGGGTGTTGAGTACTTGTCGCAGCAATAAGAGAAAAGTAACTGAGACATTAAATAAATATAGGGCACCACAAAACTTCTTGGTGGACCCACAGAAGTTCTTGGTCTTAGTCCTCGGAGAATCTCACATTTTGTTAGAGGGTTTTGAACTTCCTGGAGCCCAAAAAGCAAACCACTTGGTTCTTATTAAAGCTTTTACCACCCATCCACTTGTTTGGGAGATTGTGGGTCTCATCCATCTGCACTAACTAGGGGATAATATTAACCTGTTGTGAACAAGTGACATCTAATGTGTACTTCCAAAATACAGTGGTGTAGTAGGATCCCAGACAGAAGCAGAGCAGAGAGAGAGAGAGAAAGAGAGAGAGTTTCTGGAATAGATCAGTATTTCATACATATATATATATATATATATATATACATATATACATATATATATACATATATAAATATATATACATATATACATATATACACATATATACATATATACACATATATACATATATATATATATGTATATATAGTTTGAGCGATTGCCTCACATAATTATAAGAGGCTTAGTAGTTCTATAATTTACCATTTGCAAGCTAGAGCCCAGAGACACTAGTGGTGCACTCCAGGAGACACAATGGTCTAAATTTCAGTCTAACTACATAAGCTCAAGAACAAGGGACACTGATACTTGAGAGCAGCAGAAATAGATATCCTAGCCGGGTGTGGTGGCACATGCCTGTAATCCCAAGAGGCTTGGGAGGCTGAGGCAGGAGGATCAGTGTGCGTTCGAGACTAGCCTGGGCTACAAATGTGAGTTCAAGGCCAACCTGAACTGCATAGTGAGACCCTGTATCAAAAAGACAAAAAAAAAAAGATATCCAGCTGAGCATGATGGCACACATCTGTAATCCTAGCATACAGGAGGCTGAGACAAGAGGATTGACAAAGTTCAAAGCAGCCTGGGCTACACAGTGTCTCAAAACAAAACAAATACAAAACAACCAGAATGGATAACTAAGCTCAAGTATGAAGAAGGAACTCAGCCTTCTGCCACTGTTCGTTCTGTCTCAGTCCCTGTCTGTCCCTGTCTCTGTCTCTCTGTCTCTCTCTGTCTCTGTCTGTCTCTCTCTGTCTCTCTCTGTCTCTCTCTGGCCAGCCCAGCCCACCCTGGGAGCAGGGCTGGTGCAGCATGTGGTGCCAGGGATCGAACTGTGAACTGTGGTCCCTCTGGTGCCTAAGCTTGCCTAAGAAGGTGCTTTAGACCACTGAGCTATCTCACCAGCACACTGTTTTCTCTTTGGGACCATAATTCACTTGATGATACCCAATTGTATTGATAAAAGTGGTCATCTGTACTCAGTGTACAGAGTCAAATGCTGATGTCATCCAGAAACAACCACATAGACACACCTGGAACATAATTACTAGATCTGGGCACCCCTTAGTCTCATGAAATTTGCACATAAAATTAACTATCACAGTAGTGATAATCTCTGTACAAAGTATTAAATTTTTAAGACTTTGCTTAGAGCGTGGCCGAATAGATAGCTCCGTGGCATAAGTGCCTGCCTGGCAAGTGCAAAGTCATGAGTTCGAACCCGGGTCCTGCTGAAAAAAAAAAGACTGCTTAGAAAGTAGAATTCTTAGACAAAACCCTCTACATGGAACAGTGTGATGATACTCAGTGTACAGAGTCATTTACAGTAAACACAGTATGTCCCTGACTTCAGGATATTTGAGTTGCAAACTTTCATGGATATGAACCCATCTTGCATTAGGAACATTCACAGACGTGAACAAATCACAGAAGCGGCTCATGTGTCTGCCAGACACTGTCAATGTTGTGCCCCATGTGCTTACTGTACACTGAGAGAGTAACACAGCACAGTTGCGGCTTTACTGTTCTCTCATACTTTATACTGTATTAAAGGTGTATAAAGCTTATTTTGTTATTTTGACTTACAAATGAATCCAACTTGCAAACATTCTCCCATGATGGAACTTGCTAGTCAAGAACTTACTGTAGGGGACCACCCACTCGGGACCCCCCTCCTGCCCCTCTCTTGGACAGGAGCTTTCTTTCCCTCAATAAATATGTTCTGCTCAAAAAAAAAAAAAAAAAAGAACTTACTGTATCTCATTCACCAGTGGATACCTGGCCCTTGAACAGAATGGTAAGCATGAAGTAGGTATTTAGTATTTTCTTAATGATTTATAGTTTAAATGTTGAAATATGTTATGATAGGTAGTATTATTTCAAAGAAAAATTTCTAGCAAATTTCTCAATGTAAGAAAAATATCATAACTAAAATAAAAAATATGTATGTAAGCCAGCATCCTGTCAATGTATATAAAGAACACAGGTATATGCAATATGTGATCAACATACACATGTAGTGAAAATTTAAATTTTAAAATTTTTTACAGTAACAGACACAATGACGAGCCAGGCGTGGTGGCGCATGCCTATAATTCCAGCACTTGGGAGGCTGAGGCAGGAGGATTGGTGTGAGTTCGAGACCAGCCTGGGCTATAAAAGTGAGCTCAAGGCCAGCCTGAACTGCATAGCGAGAGATCTTGTCTCAAAAGGACAAAAAATAAAAAATAAACAAACACCTCAAAACAAAAAACAAACAATGACAAAAAATAACAGAATGACATTAGTTCCCCTTAAAATACTCCTTTTTTTCTCTAAACAGATTTGTCCTTCTTGGTACTTTCTGAAGCAATTCTGGAAGCCCTGTTTTGTATCTTTATGAAATATTATAAAAAATATGTGAAGGCTGCTGCCTAGTATTATCCAAAAGAAACAGATTCATAAGACCATGTATGGTGTGTCCTCATCCACTTTATTCAGTAGATCTGACGCTATGTGACTTCTGGCTCTTTCTCAAAGTCAAAATGACAAATGAACAATAAATATTTTGGGGGTTGGGGAGATAGCTCAGAGGTCTAAGCATCTACCAGGCAGATGCAAAGATTTTTTGGGATAAAGATCACAAAGGAAGGGGCAAGGGAGATAACTCCATGGCACAAGTGCCTGCCTGGCAAGTGCAAGGTCATGAGTTCAAACCCTAGTCCCACAAAAAAAAAAAAAAAAAAAAAAAAAAAAAAAAAAAAAAAAAAAAAAAAAAAAAAAAAAAAAAAAAAAAAAAAAAAAAAAAAAAAAAAAAAAAAAAAAAAAAAAAAAAAAAAAAAAAAAAAAAAAAAAAAAAAAAAAAAAAAAAAGATCACAAAGGAACAGGCAGGGGCTGGCAAGATGGCTCAGCGGTCTAAAACGCTTGCTTAGGCAAGCTTAGGCAATCACAGGCACCACGGTTCAATCCCTGCCACCACATGCTGCGCCAGCCCCACCCCCAGGACCCGCTGACCAATATAAAGATAAATAAATAAATAATGAATAACAAAAAACTCAAAGGAATAAACAGCAAAAGTAAAACAGAAAGAGAATTCCAACAAATTAAAAATCTTCTGCAAAGTAAATAATCAGCAGCATGAAGAGATAACCTATGAAATCGGAGAAAATACAGTCAATCCACAACTTAAGAATTACAAATATTTGAGTTAACAGCTTTCTCAGGCACAAACCTACCTCACATTATGAACATTCATAGAAGGGAATAAATCACAGAAGTTGCTCATACATCTGTGGGGCATTGTTATGGTTATGCTGTTTTGTGCTTACTGTGCTCAAAAGTTTTTTGGTTTTTTGTGGTACCATGGATCAATCTCAGGACCTTGCACTTACCAGACAGGTACTTAAGTCGCTAAGCTATATCCGTGGCCTACTGTGCTTAAAAGTAAAGTTTATGTATCTGTATTCGGATTTTTTATGGTTTACATTGTATATTTGTACGAAAGGTGTATAGAATTCACTTTGTTGGGCTTCTGAACTAATCTAAATTACAAACGCTCTCCCAGAATGGAACCTGTTCTTTAGTTGGGTACTTGTTGTACTTGCAAAGTACACAGCTGACAATTTGATAACATTAAAATATATAAATGGGGCTTCCAGTCACTGATACACTGGGTTCCTGCTCCTCGTGTTTTACACGCAACCGGGTCAAAAGGCTGCTGGCGCTGCTAGGATGAAGCTTGTGAGATTTTTGATGAAACTGAGTCATGAAACTGTCACCACTGAATTGAAGAATGGAACACAAGTCCGTGGAACAATCATATAGGTGTTGACATCTGCAGGAACACACATCTAAAAGCTGTGAAGTTGACCCTGAAGAACAGAGAGCTGGTGTAGCTGGAAACATTGAACATTGGAAGAAGTAACATTCGCTATTCCATGCTGCCAGACAGCTTGCCTCTTGCTACTTGTGGAAGTTGAACGTAAGGTGAAGTCTAAGAAGAGGGAAGCTGTGGCAGGAAGAGGTCAAGGCTGAGATCAAGGAAGAGGACATGGCCGCAGCAGAGGATGAGGGGGTCCCAGGTGATAATGCCTCCCAAGATGACTGGTGCAGAAGTGACGGGGGGTATTTTCTGCACAGGTTTTGTTTGTCAGTTTTTAATAAACACAGTTGTGGGGAAAAATAAATAAAATATATAAATGGAACAGATAATTCAATAATAAGGAAGCTATGTGAGTTGAAAATTGGCATAGGATCTGAATAAATATTTTTAACAGAAGACATACAAATGACCAAAGGTGCATGAAAAAAGGCTTAACATGATCTTCAGATAAATGCAAATGAAAATCATTAGATATCACTTCATACTTGTTAGAATGCTGATTATGAAAACAGATGAAAGACAAAGTTAGTGAGGACGTACAGAACAGGAAACCCTTGCACACTATTGTGAGAATGTAAATTAACATAACATTTTGGAAGACAGTATTGCAGTTCTTCAAAATATTAATATTAGAACTACCATAAGATACTATAATCGCTCTTTTGGGTATATATCCAAGGAAAATGACATGTATGTTTTCAAGATATATCTGCACTATCCTCCTCAATGCAATGTTACTCTCAATAGCCAAATATGGAACCAACCTAAATGCTCATCAACAGTCAAATGGACAAAGAAAAATTTGGTGGTAGTGGTTGGGGTAAGACTTGGTCCAAAACAACAAGATTTTTTTAAAAATGTATTTAGTATGGGCTGTCCAGGGTGTCACTACGTAGCTCACACTCCTAGTGATCCTCCTGTTTTCAGCTTCCCAAGCGCTGGGATTACAGGTGTGTGCTACCACACCCAGTCTCAATCACCTCTTTAGGGCGCCCTGGGGGCAAGGCCAGCACCACCCACTGGGGATGGAACCTGGGTCCCTGAGTCTGCCTAAGCATGTGCTTTAAACCACTGAGCTAGGGGCTGGGGAGATAACTCCGTGGCACAAGCGCCTGCCTGGCAAGTGCAAGGTTGTTCAAACCCTGGTCCTGCAAAAAAACCAAACAAACAAAAATCACTGAGCTATCTGGCTAGCCCAAGAAATTCTGTCATGTGCTACAACAGGTATGAATTTGGGAAGATACTAGGTAAAATAAACCAGGCCTAGAAAACAAATACTGAGGGGCTGGAGAGATAGCTCAGTAGAATAAGTGTTTGCCTGGAACGTGCCAGGGCTTGAGTTCAATCCTCAGTCCCACAAAAAAGTAAAAAAGAAAAAAAGAAAACAAATACCTGGTGATCTCATCATTAGCAGAAAATAAAACTGCAGTTGCTAATTTCTTAATGTTCATGTGCTCCCTTCATTTACATGTTGAAATCTAATCCCCAATCTTATGGTTGGAAGAGACAGAATTTATGAAAGGTGTCTGGATTTTGAGCATGGAACCTTCATGAATGGCATTAGTGCCCTTATAAAAGAGGCACAAAGGAGCTTTTGCCCCTCTTCTACCATGTGAAATCACAGGAGAAAGTCACCATTTATCAACCAGAAAGTGGCTCATTAGTACACACTGAATTTACCTATGTCTTAATTTTGGACCTAGCCTCCAGAACTATAAAATATAAGTTTCGAGTTTACGTTATTCTGTTATTTAGCCTAAGTGGACTCACAGAGATGTTACCAGAGTCTAGGGTGGGGGGAATATGGAAATAATGGTAAAAAGTATGAGATTCCAACTGAGATGGAGGAAGTGAATGATTCCTACAACCAAAATTACAAAACACTAATAAAATAAATTGAAGACACAAACAATAGAAGGAATTGCCTTTTTATTGATTAGAATATTGTTACTATCAAATGTAATTAACAAAACCAGTGTCATCCCCATCAAAATATCAATGGAATTCTTCACAGAAATAAAAAAAAAATCATTGTGAAATTCACTTACAATAAAAAAGATCCTGAATAGTCAAAGCATATCTCGAACAAGAACAAAGCTGGACGTATCAGAACTCCTGATTTCAAAACATACAACACACATGCAGTAACCATGACAGCATAAACTGTCAAAAAAAAAAAAACCTAATACTTACTGTGCTAGAACAAAACAAAGAGCCAAGAACTAATTCCACATATCTATGCTAACTGATTTCCAAAAGAGGAATGAAAAGGCTGACCTTTTCAATAAGTGATGCTAAGGAAACTGCCTATCCCAGTGTAGCAGGAGTAAGACACCTATTTCTCTCCAGTTAAAAAATAATAAAAAAAATAAATCAAAGATCTAAATCTAAAATTATGGACCTTCTAGAAGAAACCAGGATAAAGGGTTAAAGTCCTGCAGTGGGGATACATGCATCTTCATTTCCACAGCAGCACAACTGCTCATAGCCAAACCATGCAAGCAGTGTAACTGTCCACAAGCAGATAAATGGATAAAGAAAATGTGGTACACAGACACAGCAGAATATTATTCAATTATCAAATGAAGAAAATATTGTAATTTGTGACAAAATGCACAGAACTTGGAGATATTGCTATGTGAAATAAGCCACATATAGAAAAAAAAAATGCAGTACATGTTCTCTTATGTGGAAGCTAAAAACACAGATTTCACAGAAGAATTTTTTTTTTTTGTTGCAGGACTGGGGCTCAAACTTACGACTTTGCACTTTCCAGGGAGGCACTTGTGCCACGGAGCTATCTCCCCAGCTCCCAGAAGAATACAATGGTGATCACCAAGGTTTTTTTTGACTGGCTCAGGCTGCCTTAAGGGAGGGTGCGGAGATTTAACTGCCATCCCGTGCCTGACTGGGATTGCCCGTGCAGGCACTTAAACCACTGAGCTAACCTGAAAGCCCCCCTACAATGGTGATCACTAGAGGCAAGGAAAAACAGGGATTAGAGAAGATAAAGGAAGGTTGGATAAAGGGCACCAAAATATAGTTGGATAGGAGGGAAAAGTTCCAGTCTCTATCTACATCATCCTATGGTAGATGAAGAACAACCTACTGCACATTTTATGAAGAACTTTCAGGGAGAAGTTCAAAAACCCAAAACATAAAGAAAGGATATAGAGATAAAAATGCTAACTGAAGTGATTTGGTCACTGTATACTGTATACATGTACTGAATTATCACACTGTATAATTACATATCAATTAAAAAGAAATCTGAAAGATCATGTTCATCTTAAAGACATACAAAACTCTGGGATAAGGGGCTGGGGAGATAGCTCTTTGGCACAAATGCCTCCCTGGCAAGTGCAAGGTCATGAGTTCAAAACCCAGTCCTGCAAAAAAAACAGGGTAAAAATGAAATGAAAAAACATAGTATTTTAAATTAACTATTTGATCCACCTGGAAGTAATACTGAATTACAAAATTTACTACTGAGTAGTATTTCTTACAAAATATGACAATAAAGTATGGTAAACCTTAATATTATAAATGCCAGTATCTGATTCAACAGCCAGAAACCAACAGCTCGATTACTTTGTGAAACTCTAAGTTGAAGGACCATCACTTACGTCCATTTCATCAAAGCCTATAAGAACAAAATTTGGTAGGTAGTGTTTAATAAATGCTTTAAATTAGCTAGTATACAACTAATTTTTCAGAGCATTATAACATCACCCTGCATTAATAAATGGTCATATATAAAAGTTTTAAGCTGGAAGAACTTGGAAATAACAAAAACCATACAGGTTCTAGTTATAGTAGGCAAATAATACACAAATAGAAATTCAGTGCTTAAAAACTGTTCAAATCATATGGGCTGGCCAAATAGCTCAGCAGATTAAAGAGCCTGCAAGCAGGCGCAGGATCGGGGGTTTGATCCCCAAGCCTGCCATGCTGGCCCCACCCCCAAGGCACCCTGAGATGGCAACTGAGACTGGGCGTGGTGGCACGCACCTGTAATCCCAGCTCTTGGGAGGCTGTAAACAGGCAGATTACTACGAGTTCGATATTGTAGTGAGACCCTGAACATCCTGTAGATCCTTCCCTAAAATCCAAAAAAAAAAAAAAAGTTGTTCAAATCACAATTCAGGGCCTCAGCTACCTATTTTAAAGATTGAAAGAGTGATGATATAGACATTTTAAAATTCGTTAGTAGTGCTAATTTTTAAATTATGTACAGGAGTACATTATTAATTTGTCCTTACCTTATACTTAGAAAACGTGGAAACTTCAGAATTTAAAACACATAGTTGGGCCTGCGAGATGTTTCAGTGGTCTAAAGCGCCTGCTTAGGAAAGGTCAGGCAACTGCAGGGACTGCGATTCGATCCCTGGCACCACATGCTGCGCCAGCCCCACCACCAGGGCAGGCTGAGCCAGCCATAAAATAAGTAAATAAAGAAACAAACAAAAAAGCAAACAAATAAATAAAATAAAAAAAATAAAACACATAGTTATATCTGATTCACTAATAGCTATGATTGTATCCAAGTATGTAAGATTTGTAAATATTATTTAACATTTTACTAATGTTAAATTTTATGAATGAGAGACAGTTATAAATATAAAAGTCGCATTATTTATAATTATTAAAGGTATAGTTCAATTACTAAAAAGTATAGTTAGGCTATGATGACAAATCATAAATATTTAGAATATCTGTGCATTTCTATATGGTCTGCATTTAAATTCATCATGGCAGCCTGAAATGACAATACTTTTTTTTTTTTTTTTTGCAGGACTGGGGTTTAAACTCACAACCTTGCACTTGCCCCATGGCACAAGTGCCTGTCTGGCAAGTTTAAGGTTGTGAGTTTGAACTCCAGTCCTGCAAAACAAAAGTAAAATTAAAGCAAGATTAGTGGAGTGCTGGATGTCTATGATTTTGTTCAAACGACTACAGAACCTGGAAAAGCCATTGCTGCTACTGATGTGCAACATACTATTATGATTGGGTTTTTTATATAAATGTGTATATATATATATATGCATATACGTAATTTGAATTTTTGGAAACTAACTGCTGTCAACTTCAAAAAAAGTTACGCCATTTTACCATGGTGAATTGGCATTGCACAAAAATTAACAGTCGTATTGATCTAGAATTGTTAAACTTCATTTTTTTTCCATTTGCATGGGGGTAATGCACCGTATTAAAATATGCAAGGTGTTATCTACATGGGCTTCATTACAGAAGCCAGTATTCTCTAAATTAAATTAAATTAAATTAAATTAAATTAAAAGGAGATAATGCTACCTAGAAAAAGACTTAGCTGCACTCAAGATCACAAGAAATTAATGTAGGTTTCTAAGCGCTGCAAAAGGAGAAGGTATTATGCTTTGGCATTTTTAATTTAACCCTGCATTAACTTGTCATTACCCATCTATCTATCTATCTATCTATCTATCTATCTATCTATCATGTGCCTATAACAATCACATATTATTCATGACTAATTTCCTTTACCTCGACAACTATACAGTTATGTGTTTTTAAAGCATTAGTAAGGACTGAGGATACAGCTCAGGGACAGAGTGCATGAATGACATGCTCAAAGCCCTGGGTTTTATCTCAAGCAGCTTAAAATTATTTTGTTTAAAAAATGTATGAAATACTACTAATCTCACTATAAATTAACGTTTTAAAATCATAAAGATTTTAAGGAAGTAAAACACTTTTCAGAATAGAGGGTTTTTTTTGTCTTTTTGAGACAGGGTCTCGCTATGCAGTTCAGGCTGGCCTTGAGCTCACTTTTGTAGCCCAGGCTGGTCATGAACTTGCACTGATCCTCCTGCCTCAGCCTCCCAAGTGCTGGGATTACAGGCTTGCGCCACCATGCCTGGCATTAGAGATGTATTTTTAAAAGTTAACTACATGTAATGATTCTGAAGCATCAATTAAAATACTAAACTATTACTGTACAGACTGTTGAACTAGTGTAACTGTAAGGCCTGTTACTGAAGTTGGTTACTGGACCAGCCGCATTCTTCACCCCCTGTATCCATCTTTACTGGCTAACAAGACACGCAGGTGGTCTCGATGAATATTAAAGTTTATAGAATTACTGCCTAAAGGCATAATTCTCATCCCTAAAATGTACAGCATTACTTAGTATTCATTTGCATTAGAAATGACTGTGAGTTACATGAACAAAGATCTAGAAAATTCAATTTGTTCCTGAAAAATTATTCGTTTTTATGTTTTTACTTATGTATGATTCTAACGCACTACTCACCTACTTTGGTAGACAACTGATGTGTACCACTGTAATACAGTAAAAATGAATTTCTCCCCAACCTTATGGCAGGGTAATCTAAATTATGCATTTGCAAAACAAAGAGTATATATAATAATTTAAAATTTAATGGGGCTGGGGAGATAGCTCCATGGCACAAGTGCCTGCCTGGCAAGTGCAAGGTCGTGAGTTTGAACCCCAGTCCCACTAAAAAAATAAAAAATAAAAAATAAAATAAAATTTAAAAGTCACTACCCAGGGGGCCAGAGAGATAGCTCTGTGGCACAAGTGCCTGAATGGCAAGTGCAAGGTCATGAGTTTGAACCCTGGTCCTGCCAAAAAATAAAAATAAAAATAAAAGTCACTACCCATTTATTCATTCATTCATTCATTCACTCATTCACTCATTCATTTATTGTGATACCAGGAATGAAATTGGGGACCTTGTGTTTACCAGGCAGGTGCTTATGCCACTGAGCTGTATCCCCGGCCCAGTCACCACATTTTGAAGAATTTTCTCTTCAGCAAATTTCAGATGATTCAATTAGTAGTTTTCTTTCTTAAACAATTTAGGTCAGAATGGAAAAACAAAAGGAAAGGAAGAGGTAAAAAATAAATACATACATACATACATACATACATACATAGTTAAGACAGACATACTGCTAGTTTCTCCTAGTACTTGGAAAGGTTTGTACTATTATCTCTTGCCTATATTTTATAACCCTGTGCAACTACTCTGAAGATATCAACATGCAAAGTATTATCATTATTATCTTGTTTTGAATTTCTTTTTCTTTTTTTTAGGGAATTGAACTCATGACCTTGTGCTTGTCACTCAGACACTGCGCCACTGAGCTACATCCCCAGCCCTTATTTCTTTTTAAAATAAAAAACTATGTATGTCATAGAATTTTTCAGATAAACTCTTGATTTTCTAAATGCAATCAGACTTTTTAATAAACTAGGTAGAATCTTACATCAGATGCACACACAGAAACACAACTGTAGAATTTGTATGCTGCATAGGCCGGGGGGGATAGCTCAGGGGCACAAGTGCCTGCCTGGCAAGTGCAAGGTTGCGAGTTCAATCCCCAGTTCTGAAAAAAAAAAATCTGTAAGCTGTGTAAACCATGTGAGTATAAGGATTATTTTATCTTTTAAAACAAAGAAATATAAAATATTATACCTTAATTGAGCTTCTGATATTTTGCAAAATATCAATTCCACAAGATATCTGGGTTGGCAAATTAATCTAATATAAAATTGTGACTTAGTCCTTACTAAGTCCTTACTCTGAAGAATTCAGATAGGTTCCTGAGAATCTTAGGACCATTCCACGTACAGAATCAAAATGGTAGACTTGGCCAGGAAGGTAGTTCAGTAGAATAAGTGCCTGCCTGCCAAGCGCAGGGTCCTGAGTTCAATCCCCAGTACTACACACACACACACACACACACACACACACGCGCGCGCGCGCACGCAAAATGGTACACTCACTAAAACAGAAAACAAGTTTACTATCATTACCTATCGACAATTCAGATTTTTGTGGTAAAATTGGAATAGTTTTGAAATACCATATGCCAACTATTATTTCTTTAAATCTGACCATTTAGGATAAGCCATTATAAAATGGAGCAATGTTCACAAAATTTACCCAAATGACATTCGATGTTCAAACAACTATAAGCTATTTTAATAAAATGTTTATTTTTTACTTTTAAAAAATGACTTATTTGAAAATAAAAGATTAAAATTTCTTAGGGCAATTCAATCATATACAAAGCAGTAAAATCTACAATGAAAATAATCATCATGGGATAGAGAGGTAAGATAGCTCATCGCTCTAAGCACCTGCCTGACAAGTGCAAAGACCCGAGTTCAACGCCCTCCCCCACCGAGGTACTACATGTTATGTGGGTCCCAGAACCCCGGGCAAGCACTGTTGGCCCCGAAATCAGGTGTGGTGGCACACACCTGTAATCCCAGCACTGGGGAGACTGAGATACTAGGATCACTATGAGTCTGAACTGCATAGCAAAACCTTGTATCAAATAAATTTTTTAAAAGAACCTAAAAATAAATAAATAAAAATAATCTCAATTTAACGGATTTTCTCTACTTTATTCTTGCATTTATTATATAAAGCATTGGGCCGGGGAGATCATTCAGTGGAAAAATTGTTTACCTGGCAAGTACAAGGTCCTGAGCTCGATCTCTGGTACCACCAAAAAAAAAAAAAAAAAACCTATTCTCTATTATATAAAGCATTACTCTTACATAAAGGTAACATTATTTGTTAAGATACTCTACAAAATTATTGCTTTTGAAGAAAATTTTTTCTCTACTGAAAATATGATATAAAGAGAATCTAGACTTTATTTTTGTTCCTGGTTTTGTCTGTTTGTTTTTGGAAGTGGAGTCTTGCTATGTCACTCAGGCTGGCCTTATATCTGTAGGCTCAAGTAATGCTTCTGGCTTCTTAATACTTGGACTACCGGTTCCTCATTTCTAACTAACGCAATCTACTTTAAATAACCTCGCAGAGTTTATTTTTCTACTCTTGGGAGCATAGTCACAAGTGATTACTGATTTCAAAAAAAGAAAGATAAAAAAGGATGCTGTGATTGTAAAAAAGTGAGAGGAAGAAAATCAATACAAGACTTTTTTTTTTCATTCAACTTTATCCAAGTTTGCATCGGTAACATACATTTAGTGTTCCATTTATTTTTAAGTGTGTCAGAAAATCAACTATGATAGATCTGTGACCAATACAAATCTTTCTGAATTATTCAAAAATTTCAGTTAGAAAAGTCACTAAACCAGCATTCTATAAAGGTAATCATTAAACAAAAGGCAATGCATTTTTATTCCTTATTTCAATTCTCATATAACCAACATTTCTTTCTTGTGCCATACAGTCATAAAATTTGACAGAAATCGCTATATATTGAATTTTAGGGGCCAATAAAATATTTTAGTGTTATTATTCAACCCTCAACACATCATAAACTCCTTCAAATAATGATAATCATTCTTAATTCAGTAACTGATGAAGTAAATATATAATAATCATAAAACATTTAGAATGAATTTTATACTTAAAACTACTAAACAAAACACATCAGAGCCTTAGCACAATGCTGCTTTTGGGGACTACTCTGTGAAACTGTGTTGGAGGTGGTGTAGCCTTTTGGCAAAACAAAAAATGAAGTAGCATGGAATGGAACTCTGATGAATCCATGTTAAAAAATGAACTTTTTGCAGAAAAGAATGCTACAGTTAGATTCTGGCGTAGTTTCTCTTCTGGTGTAATAATTAACGAGCAAGTGAAATCTAATAAACAAATAGCCAACAAATTCACTACAATTTCAATGACATGAAACAGAATAATTAACACTAGATTGATTAATTAGAGGAATTCTACAGCATGGTAACTATGAAAGAAGTACGAATGAGTGCTGTTATTTTTAATGATCTCCTAATTTGTAACACTGTCAAATTTCTAAAATTAAAAACTCGGCAACTAAGGTACTAACTTGTCAATTCTTAGGTATATTGTCCAAGTTTTCACTAGGGTTATGTCAATGAGGTTCTTTTTATCCAACTAAAGAATAATTAGTTCAAATATTTAAAGTAATAAATTATCAATAATTTAATTCTTAAACCTTATAGTCACAAGAAGCTTTAATTCTTTAAAAGCTCCAATTTGACCCTTAGGGAATGTAAAGAATACATCTGTATTCCAAAGCCAAAATTTGATTATATGGCTTTCATGCCAAGTGATCAAAAAAGTAGTTGTTCCTAACCTAATTCTTACTATACCATTTGGCACACGAGTTATTACATTTCATATATACCCTTTCAAATATTTGTGTCAGCATTTTTAATAAGTTGCATCCATATTAAGAGGTAACAAGTGCAAATGATCACATATTTAAGATATGATACTTGCTTGGCTGCTACAAAAGTAATTACTAAGGTTCTTCTATAGGAAACTGAGTGATCCATTACAGTAATGTTTTTGAAAAATTTTTGTACTACTACCAACATAAAATCACCCATCTAGGAGGCTGGGGAGATAGCTCTGTGGCACAAGTGTCTGCCTGGCAAATGCAAGGTCGTGAGTTTAAACCCTGGTCACACAAAAAAATAAAATAAAATAAAATAAAATCACCCATCTCTAAATTAAACAAAAACTTTATATACCATAGTATCTCATGAAAATATTTATGGAAAAGTCTACATTTAATTTAACACCAAATTATTTGAAGATCATAAGTATACAGTATCCACAAATGTCTATTTTAGTAAAAATCTAGAACTTAATGGCCACTCTCTGAATATAGT
>PVKN010009088.1:0-24211 GCA_004027915.1 Capromys pilorides
GAGAGGGAGAGGGAGAGGGAGAGGGAGAGAGAGGGAGAGAAGAGAGAGCAATGTGAAGAGTGCATGAAGAAGAGGCTTTATGGGGCTGTGGAGATAGCTCAGTGGTATAAGCATCTATCTGGCAAGCACAAGGACCTGGGTTCAACCCCTGGTACCACATGCTGTGCCAGCCCCAGAATTCCAGAGTCTGAACTACATAGAGTGACCCTGTACCAAATAAATAGATAAAAGATTTTTTTTTAAAAAAAGATGAGGGCCCATGATGATTTCTGAGGAAGGGGTGTTAGACTTGGAAAGAATATGGAGTTCCTCGGGGAGACAAGGAAAAAATAGGATTTGGGGAAAAAACACCTCCGTGTATCAGTTAGTAAAGGTATCATTCAAGTACCAACAGTTGAGGGAGCCTGGAAGGTGCAAGTGTTAATGGAAGAAAAAGGCCACGAGGTAAGCAGAGGCTGAGCCGTAAAGTCTTTTCTGTCGGGTTGGCATTTAATATTCATGTAACTGAGGGGTACTGGAGGATTTTAGTAGGGAGCTAACATGTCAGATAGACAGGTCGTGGGGAGCCGGAGTGGAAGGGGCAAGGTGGAAGCAGCAAGAAGTGAGGGCTGCTGGGGTACAAGAGAGAGTGGCATCGATGTGTCCGTACGAAGGTGGTTGCAGTGCCAGCTGATGAAGATGAAGTCAAGAAAACTGGAAGAGGATAAGGAGGACTCGACACTTGAAAAGTTATGGGACTTGGGAACATTGGGTAACTCAGATTTCTGGCTTGGGGAAGTAGGAGTAAGATCTCTTTTTCCAGGCTGGGGGTCTTGGACAGAGCTTTGCCACTGAGTTGGCTTAACAAGCCTGCATGTGTTCCCTCCTCCCCGAGCCACCTTGGTGCCCAGGAAATGCTCAGCACCTCTGCTGCTCGCTGGAGCTCTGGATTGCTCCTGCATAGATCTTTTGCCTTTTCTTTCTTTGAAGCGAGTTAAGTCCACGCTCAGCCTTCCTGTATGGTATGACCAAAGCCTATTGGGAAAAGTGTCGCGAATGGCTTTGGAAATGCTCTCCACACCATCTGGAGCACAGGTTGGAGAAGAGCTGCTGACACAGATCCAGCCCTGGTTCCTGCATCCGTGACTTCCCAGCTCCTGTGTCTGCTGCCTTTTAGAAACAAGCCCTATGCTGCCTTGCTTTATTATGAAATTAAAATTGTTTCCAAAGACCTCAAAGGAGGAAAATGAAATTGTTTTCAGCTTTGATCTTGGTCATAATAAACCAGCTATTTAGAGGGCGATTGTGTTATTCTTGGATAAATGAAGAGCAAAAATACTTTTTTACAGTTTGTCATAAAGACAGCAATAGAATTTTTCATAAGACAAACACAATCCATGGTTTGGGGAAGATGAGGCCATTTGTATTTGTTCTTCCTTGGACATCAAGCAGTGGGATGTTTACTCTTACCCAGCTGGGAAAGTATGAAAACAGACTGTTTTCCCAGCTACACTACTTCCCTCTGGATGTCAGGAGCATGGCATGGGGCCTTGTAGTGACCATCGACATTGGCAATGGGGACCTTCATCCTGCTGACAGCACCTCATGCGCCTTCTTCGCACCTCATCCCCAGCAAGGGTCTTTGTAAATTTGAGTTGTCTTTTACTGAGCACCAGCTATAAATACCAAGTCTACACAGAATCTTCTCATGAGTTTGTTTCCTTTGATCTTCCACAGCAACCCCATAAAGTAAGGAAGGGCCATTCTTCTTGTCCAAATGTGAGAAGGGAAGTCCGGAGAGGCAGAAGGATTTCTCTTAGGTTTCATAGTTGATGTGTTTTAGAAACTAAATTTTAAATGCAAATATGTGTCAAGTTCTTTCTCTCATTCCAAGTTTCTTCTTCTCCCGCTGGGACCCAGGATTTGGCATGACACCAACACTGGCATTGTCCAGTGAAAATATTGCAAGCTTAGTAACCGAGCCCTGTGGCTTTGGAAAAGTAACCAGAGACACCTCATCTTGACAGTTTCAGTGAGAAACAGGAGAAATTACATTGGTTTAGAGCTTTGGACTTTAAGTAAGGAGCACTTGTTAGGGGCATATATAAAATGTTGACTAAAGAGTAAGAGCTCAAAAATTCCTTAATTCATCCATTAGCTCATGGTAGGAGGATATGTTTTCTTATTCTTACGAAGAAGGATATTTTTTTAAACAGCACATGGTATTCTGAAATGTAATTTGCATATAGAATGCAGCAAGAAAGTGAGAAGTACTTTGAACCCAGTGGCTTAGAATTACCTGATAAATCCCGCAACTTAGGCAGCTGTTCGCTTACTGTGTGTGCCAGGGGTCAGTACACCTTCTCCCTTTCCAGCCTGGGCTTCAGCAGACACAATTATCTTTCTTCTATCCTGAAACAAAAGAAACCTGCTTAGGTCTAACATGCAATGTGTGCTACCAGAGCGCTGCTTCCAAATCTCAGAAGAGTATTCACATTCCAAATGTCCCAAATGATTTTGATGAAAGACCGAGGTTTTGATCTTCTGAATGTGTGAGATAACATCTTTGAGTGGGGGTTCGCTGATCTGTTCTTTCTTAAATGTCAGCACAAAGACTCTATCCTGCCTCCAAACCCTGGCTCTGAGAAGAGAATGGTGATGGGGACTTGGTCTATGTGCTCAGTCTGATCTGTCCTATCCCTGTCTACCTCTTACTGTTCACTTGAAGGGATCTACTTGGCCACAGGCTGGGACTATGAAAACGGTCTGCCTTCTGCCATCCAGACCTGACTTCCTCAGCACTGGCTCTGAATGTGTCAACTTGAGTTGTTACCTCTCCTTGTAACTCTCTTTTTGGTCTACACATTTAACAACCTGGCCTACAGACTTCTTAGACATAAAGCACTTGGATTCTTTGATTTTGCAATAATAAACAAATTAGATATTAGAGCAGTAGCTGCTGAAATATCAAAAATCTGCCTCCAGTTTATTGCAAATCTCTTTATGTATTCAGATGCTTTGGATACACATTAAAGATTTAAACCCATATTTATTATCTGGAACACGACCTTGGCTTTTGACAAATGTATTAATAATTGGCAGGGGAATAAGAAGGACCCATGCTGGCTGATGCCTCCACTACTAGCTTCTCCTGGCAATAACTACTGATGCTTATGAGGAATTAGAGGTCATTTGCATGAATGAACACAGGTCCTTGATCATCTACAGATTGTGTTCACTGAAGAGCCTAAAGAGAAGGAAAATTATCCATAATATCATCATCTGAGGACAAGTGGGACATAGCATCCCCCTCCTCTAAAGTAGAGAAGGTGAATGGTCTAAAACTGACTCATGCAAGGTCAGTCACATCAGGGACCTCCAGAGCCCCATGTTTTCTCTCAATATGTTATGTGTGATTTGAATCCAACATGATGGTCTTCCCTACTCTATGCTAGCAAGCACAAGAGTCAGGGACACATAGGGTAGAAAAAGGAAAGGAGAAACACAAAGAACAAACTCCATGACATTCATAACCAACTTGCTGACTGGGAAGGTGGCAGTACCAGAAGACTGCTGGCCAAGCAGAGTGGGCACATCAGGGAGGCAAAGATTCTAAGTGTACAACACACCATGCCATGTGAAGATGAATCCAGCAGGCAAGGCTGCTTACTGTGGAAGAAAATAATGGGGCACTGTGTGTTGTTTTTTAGTATCTGAAGGGTTAGCATGAGAAAGATGCTCATGATGACCAGAGAACACAGAGGTAGAAATCTACAAAGGAAAATATCCCTGCCATATTTTAAGACTCCCAATAAAGGAGAGAAGGAGAAATTGAGTATAATTTATTAAGCACCCACTATATTCCAGAGTCTGTATATGACATTATTTATGATTTTGATCATGAAGTCTTCAGCCTAGTCCTGAAATTTACATGATGAGGTAACTAGTTCAGAGAGATTATGGAACCTATCAGATTCCAGAGCCAGGGAAGAGCTAGGGAAGAGCTGGGGAAGAGCTTGAGCTTGACCCCTACCATCCATCTCTCTATGTGACACAAAGGTGGCTAGTGCTGAAGCCAAATTTAACCTTATTTGGGGTGGGAGGGGGAAGAAGGATTCCTGTATGGATGAGGGCTAATCCTACCTGGTTCCTGAAGCCTCTTGCTAATTGGAGACATCCTGAGCACAACCTTGGTGGCCGGAATGCTAAAGGCTAGAGAAGAGGAAGAGGAGGAATGCTTTGTTGGTAAGGCATCTGTTGAGCAGAGAAGTGAATGGTGAATGGCCTTTCCAGGATTGATTCCCTCCAAATGTGCCTGCCAATAAAACGCTTTACAAAGAAACCTGACAATTTAGTTGTTAATTCAAAACATCCTTCTCCGAAAGCCTGCAACTACAACCTAATTGTTGCAAGTTGGTGGTTTCTTAAAACACAGTAAAATCACATTAAATACAAATGTTTATTTCTTCTGCAATAACTCATTCTATTCTTATATTCATTTTTTCCTCGTATTCTTTTAAGTTACCATAAGATTCTTAGTCTGAACAATAAAAATTTATTTCTATGAAAAGTTTAATGTCATCTCAAGAATTCAGAGGCTTCCCACTCTCTCTTATAAGATCTAACTTAGTGGTAGAGGCAGTCTGGCTCTTTAACTGTGGACTTGATTTTAAGCCTGGGATGGAGTAGGAACTAGCCACCTACTTAGGCAACTTAATTTTCTTAATTTTGTTTCTTCACCAATAAAAAAAATGATAATAACAACTATATTATGATTTATGATCATAATATAATGATCAATGAAAGTAAGTTATAAAAAGATCTTCTAAACTCTAATATAATACCAATTTTTTTCTTTTTTCTAGATCTAAAGACTTGGCTCAGGAGGAATATTATATAGGATTCTGGGGTGATTATAGGCTCACTAATTTATCCTCTGCTAACTCACCCATTGATATACATATTCATCCATCCACCCATTCACTTTTCTATTTGACTTCATATTTATTTAACAAAGAGTAGAGTAGAATTTTTGTTGTGCATAAGATATGGAACTAGGAACTAGGAACATAAGCATGAAAAATATCCAGGATAATGACTGTTTGCCAAAGACTCTCTTTTTACATTAACATATATAAGTACATAAGAAAGGAACTTTGGTAGACTTATTAAACCATTAAACCGGCAAATATTTCAGATCACTTTATTTTGTAAAAATCTTTGATTAAGAGCAATGGTGAGCATTACCAGAATTTCTATTATTAGCCTGGTGTGGTGGTGCACACCTGTAATCCCAGCAGTTGGGAGGCTGAGGCAGGAAGATCAGTGTGAGTTCAAGAACAGCCTGGGCTACAAAAGTGAGCTCAAGGCCAGCCTGAACTGCATAGCGAGACCCTGTCTCAGAAAAACAGAAAAAAAAAAAAAAAGAAAAAAAGAAAGAAAGAAAAAAAAATCCATTATTAGTCATTCGGTAGTGGGAAGTAGTGCAGGACTTACACAAAGAAGAGGGAGAAGTTTCTCCAGTTTAGGGTGCAGAAGTGGGTTACCATCAGGAAGTTTGGCAACAGGTGAGTAAAACCCCTACATCTCTTCTTCCTCCTCTTAGAGAATTTCAAGTGACAACAACTATAGAGGGTGTTTTGTTTCTAAACTGCTCATTTGGACAAGTAGCAATTCAGGAAACTGAGAATTATCTGAGGACTTGAAAACAGATAGATCACCCATCCTCACAGGCAGGAGCTACTTCTTTGCACAGTGTTACCTTTAACCCTGGCCAACCTCATTCAGTGGGTTCTCCCTGGGAAAGTGGCCCACATGCACGCAGAAGACGAACCTTCCTAGATACATGGGTGAAGCAACTGGAAAGAAGCCATCGAGCTGTCAGAGTCAGCCTGTTGTGCTGGGTTCAGGCTAGGCATGTCGAGAACTTGAGGTCCAGCAGGCACTGGGCTAAGGAGCCCTGTGAGATGGACCTTTGCCTGAGTATGAGGTAGGCAGAATGTTCCATCATGTCCTGAATAGCAAAAATATCTTGATGGTGATGATGGGACCCCAGGTGGCTTCTCAATGACTTGGTGATGTGTTGAAAAATGTCATTCCTTGCACCTGGGCTGGCTGAGATGGGCAGAAATGATCAGTTTTATTATAGGTTATCCTCTTTGTGATGTTACATATGTTTTTCTTATTTTCTTGGGCATACCGTCATGAACACACAACTCTGAGAGCTTGATATGATTACATTTTACTGCATATCACATCTTATATATAAATATAAAATACCATTTATATTTCAATTATTTTATGGCACTTCTTACACTGAATGCTTTGTATATCGCATCAGTCTATTACTTAAGTGTCTTTATGTGGGAAGCGTCAGAAGGGGCAACTCAAATCGGCTCACACCATAGAAAGTATATGGGCTCATGTACAGAGAAGGTCTAGAGGTAGGTTTAATTCAAGGCACCCCCAAGATCCAGTCTTTTTGTCTTTGTCTCTGTCTCTGTCCATTTGTCTCTTTGACTTTTGCAGTTCAGACCATAAATAACACTTCGTATTCAAACCTTAGTCAATAGCCAGGAAACCTCTTGCCCTAAGAGCAAAGAGCATAGGTTACAGAAAAGGACAACTGAGTCCGAGCATCAATCCCTGAGCAATCGGCATGGCAAGGGGACAGAACTGTACTCACCAGTGGAGATGCAGTCGACTCAGTGATTTACACTGGCTTCTTGCCTTTACCTTCTCTCTTCCCCACTGCTCTCCTCCATTTCCCAAGGTCAGGTTCCAGGGGAACTGAGCATGAAGCAGAATCTTTCCCCTCACTACTACCCAGCCATTTGCTGTCTTCCTTATTGTATCCAAAAAATGTGTCATGGTTGTGGCAGCTGTTTCGTAGCTATTGGATGGGTGAACTTCAATCCAGAAAGGTGCCGACCACACAGAACACACCTGGGCCATTTGTAGGTGAAGACTGGCCACAACCCTTCTTTCTTCTTCCTATGTAATTATCTGCTCTTTGATAACAATGTAATATAGGGGGGCAGTGAGATAGCTTAGTGGTCTAAAGAGCCTTCTTAGACAAGCTTAGGCAGGCACAGGGGACTGTGGTTTGATCCCTGGCACCACATGCCATGCCTGTCCTGCCCTCAGGGTGGGCTGAGCCTGACTACAAAAAATAACAGAGTAATATAAAGGAGATCAAGATTAGTTTATTCTACTAATCCTCAGGACACTGTCTGACTTACTGATCTTCATGACATCATAGAATTATTGTTGGTTACAAGGCAAGAACATCCAGTCCTTTTATAGATGAGGACTCACGAAATAGGACACTAGCTTCTCAATTTTATTTCATTACTTATACCATTATAACTCAAATCCTGGAATAAAAATTAAAGGCTGGATAGGAAGTGTCTTCTGATAATTTCTTTTGACATTCCAAGAGGTACAGACTCTATTCAATTAAGCAATTTGGATGCAAAATATTTCTAATCTGCCTAGAATGTCTATTGCAGAAAGTAATTCAAGTTTCGCAGGGAGTGAGAAAATGTTATTCAAGAGAAAAAATTGAAAATATAATAGAAACAATCTGAAACAATAGGAGATGAAATAATAGTTAAGAAAATAATGTCATATCCCTAGTTGTGAGATTAAGAAAAAAAAGGAGGCAAACAATTTTTGTCTTCTTTTCTTTCCAGTTTGCAGTTCTATTTAAATCTTGCATTTTTACGCAGTATAGCTAAAAGCAAGGCTATAACATTTAAAGAAATTAAAGACTAAGAGAAGTGTTTGTGTGTGCACATATATGTATGCATGTCAACATGTATGTACAGATATTTTATAACATAATCAAGATTTAATTCTAGGGCAGTGAAGATACATGAAGAGAAATTGAGGCTTTCTAGACCTTAAACACCCAAGTATTTTATCTGTTGCTCTGGAAAACATTAAATAATACTTAAAACACATTACATGAGTAAGTAGAATATTTGGATAGTTATACCTAAGTAAGTGTACTTCTTTCTTTCTTTCTTTATTGGATGCAGGATCTCACTACACAATTGAGACTCATAGTAATTCTCCTGTCTCAGCCTCCCCAGTGCTGGGATTGCAGGTGTGCACCACATGCCCAGTTTTGGTGGCTGGCATGGCATGCCTGGGGTTCTGGAGCCTGCACAACATGCAGTACAGGAGATTGAACTTGGGTCCTTGCACTTGCCAGGCAGGTGCTTAGACTGCTGAGCTATCTCTCCAGCCCAGGAAGTATACTTCTTATACTTACTTAATTGAAGCATTGTAGAAGTCTACTTAGGACAGAATAGGAAAAAAGGAGAAGTGTGTTATAGTGAGCAATTTAAATTCTGAGCAAATTCAGAAACCAACTAATTTTTTTTAAAGCTTTTTGGTAATAAGACAGATACACAGTAAGATTTACATGTTTCAAGTATATGCAATTACACATTGACATGCATGTACTCTCTGCCCTTACAACCAAGGGAATGCATATAAAAATTGACACAGCTCATAATCTCAATTTATAAATTAAAGAGTTTGACTGTGTGTAACAGTGAAATCTTGAAAGGAGATGTACAGCTACAACCCGTGTCCCTCTCACTTCTTGGATTAGCTTCAGGGGGCGGGGGAGGCTGTAGAGATGGAAATGGGCATAGGTGGCTGCATTGTCTTTCTGGACTTTGCTGTCCCCTCTTGCTTTCTGTGTTTCCAGGGCTGGAACGTGATCGTCAGGAGGATGGAGGAAGAAGGAAAGCACGTGGCTCTAGCAGGAGTAGTCCTTGAGGGAGGGCGCTTCCATTCTCCAGAGATTCCTGCCTTCCCTTCCCCACTGGAGGTCTTCCTTTTCCAGTGCCCTGACCATACGCTGCTTCCTTCCCGTTAGGCATCTGCTGCCCTTTCAGCCCTGATGCTTGATGGTGCCTTCAGTTGGCCTCTGCTGAGATTTTCGTGTGCCTTTCGGTCCTCTCTCGTGAGTGCTTTGGGAACCTCACGCAGGTTCCCACATTCAAATCCACTCGTGATCTATCCCTCTCGCCTTTTCAACCTAAGAGGCTAACCAAATGTAGTCCATTTTGTCTCTCCTTTGTCTCTCTCCGTTGTGCGATCAGGACTGGAAGGTTTATTGGACATGACTCGTGTATTTGTGAAGACACATAGTAAGGCTCATTATTGGTCTCTTTGAAGTTCCTTCCTTTTGAGAGGAAGGTAGAAGTGCTTTCCAATTTTCTTAGGGAGCTGTTACTCAAAACACAGCCTCTTCTACAAACTCCGACTTACTCCTATCTCAGTTGTGGGTGAGAATGAAGAGTCTTATAGCCAGGATTTTATGTCTCTTGCAAATCTTACTCCATGGCAACTCACCTCACTTTGGAAAGTTACATGTGCTATTTTTGGCTAAAACTGGAAAGCTAGAAATCCACTTACACATCCATCTATATACATATCACATCCTGGAGGCCAGATGATGCAAATAAAACATGAAACATGGGTTTCTCTTGAAAGCTTGCATTCTTGACTTTTGTTGTCGTTGTTATCTTTTAAAGCTGTAAAGAAGTATAAAACTGTTCTCGTTAAGAATCACACAGTAGGGTGTTATACAATACCATTCCTTACGCTGCTTTCTGCAAAAGTTTTCTTTTTCTTTTTCAGACAGGATCTCCCTACACAGCTCAAGCTGGCCTTGAGCTCACTTTGTTGGAACTTGTAACGATCCTTGTGCCTCAGCCTTCCAAGTGCTGCAATTGTAGGTGTGGGTCACCATTCCCAATATAAAAGTTTTTAAAAAGATAAAACACAAAGTATGCTGGCTTTTAACAAACTCTGCGTGGTATGAATAAGTAAGCAATATATTAAACACAGAAAGGACCACTAAGGAGAGTATGCATCAAGAGGAAGACCTGATTCCTTTGTACATGACTGGCTCATCCTTGGACCTTCCTAAGCCCCTGGCACAGGAACTGGTGTGTGAAAATGTCTTATGTAGATGTTGACTTTGCTCCAAACATAACTAGTGGTGTTGATTTCTGAGTTACAGACACAGCCAGGGTCTATATATGCCTTGTAGCTAATTATTGGCCAAAACCCAACAATCTGAAAGGATTCGCTCTAAGGTCTATGTCTTCTACCTACCACTGTCATCTACTGACTTTCAGATCTGTCCCTTTTCTTATGGAGGACTTGAGATGAAAACACAATGTTTCCATTCTGCAGTCTCAGGAAATGTCAATATCTGCTTAGGGGCACCTAGCAATAGCTTGGGTTCATCAGTGAAGACCTTCTCATTCATTCTCACCATGCACCCCTATCCACTTCAGAGCCATAACTTATTGCCCAGAGCTGTTCCATTAGAAAAATCTCTCTCCTGCTTTTTCCACCTCCAGTCCCAATGCTAGCTTCCTCCTGGCATGACGCTCTACTCTTGATATACCTGCATGGACTCCTCTGGTCTTGCCATGTTCACCCAGGGTCCCAGACACTCCCTGGCCTCTCATACTCCTCTATCCATGAGGATTCCACAGTTGAATATCCAATTTACTTTCTCAGAGGCTTCCTCCATTCCTTTGATCTTCTAGCCTTCTGCCATATTTACCAGACAAAGCCTAAACTCTAAGTCTTTTTTTTTCACAATCTACTTACCCTGTTTTACACTTGGCCAGCTAAGCAATGTTGGGAAAAATCAAATAACCATAACATTAGTATTCTGCAAATTCATAGTCATTAACCTCCTCTTTGGTCAATTTGCTCTAGCATCTTATTGAAATTCATCCAGATCTTCTGCATTTTCCTCAAACCTCTTTACACAACCTTACCTGCCCCCCTAACCCCTCTCTTGGTGCACTTTTTTTCCTGTTCTATATCAAGGTTTGCCATGTGCTTTGGCCCTAGCCTTGGTGTTTTAAACTAATTCTTCAGGAAATTCTGATGCACAGCCTTTGTTGAGGACTAGTCTTGTACAGAAACCCCGCCAGCACCTAAACTTCAGCTGGGGATGGAGAAATATGCAAAATAAGGCCTTTACCTCCCTTCTACCTCCTGAATCGGAACCCATCCAGCATCCTGTGGGCCCTGCCAGTGGCTTTTCCATCTTTATTCCTTTGTAACTCATTCTGCTCCATTAGGATTTGATGACCCACTTTTAGACTATTGGCTTAGACCACAGTGATCACCTGTGATCCTCTCAGCTACTTGTGCTTTAGTAGTTGGCATGCAGCTTCAAACCCTGTGTACCTGTCTGTTAGGTAGGGCAGTCAGATGCCTGGGATGAAGCTGGGATGGCTTGAGAAATTAGACTGCGAAACAAGAACTGCTTCAGATAGGTTACTGTCACCTTAGCAGCATCCCCATCTAGCCCTGCTGAGTATGAACTGCACTTTCAAAACCATGCTCTTTTGTAGTTGTGAGTCAGATTGCTTGAAAGAATGGGAGGTGGAAATGGCAGGGTCGTTCTTCCCAGAGAATTCAGAAAGCAGACCCAGCAGGCTCTCAGACTTCTTCCTAGGCCCTTTCTGATTTCATGGTTGGAAAACTGTGTTCCAGGGCTTCAGCTCTCATCCTACTGAGTATTTCTCAGCCTCAAGAGATAGCCTTCGAAAGAGACCTTCTTTCCCTCATCCTTCCTATGTTTGTGCAAATCTTAGTTCTTCTGTCAAGTCTTTTATTCTCATAATATCCTGGAGGCTTCACTTCTTTCACTGCACCCAGGCTGACTAGGGGCCTTGATAGCCCAAGTAGTGGAGCATTTCTGAATGTTCCTGACTAGAAAAGTCACATCATCAAGGAGACATCTACAGAAAACTGCATATATTATGAAGCTAAGAGCCTACCCAACAACTGATGTCAATAACTAACTTATTTTCTATGTCATTCTGCTCTGCTGTCACATGGGGTGGGTCCTATTCTCTGAAGCAGAGGCAGGCTCTGGTGACATGTTCTTTTCCCTGTCATTAGTTCAGTGTGTGTGTGTGTGTGTGTGTGTGTGTGTGTGTGTGTTTGACTGGGCTGGAGATCTGTGAGGAGCAGGCTGTTTAGCTTTGCTTATTTACAGCTGGCCTTGCTCTGCTGTGAGTCAAGAAAAGAGAACTGGTGTGAGATTCTGAATACCTGGCTCTGGCTCCAATCATTAGAGTGAACTTGAACAAACCGCTTCGGTTTCCTCATCCGTTTAGCAGTGGTAGTAAGTTTTCCAGAGGTTTCTTTCAATCTTAACTAACTACAATTCCATGAATCTAGACAGCAGTTTGATTTCCTTGGCTTGAAATGATTCCATAGGCCAGACCTGGGGCTAGGTCGGCAAAGGCTAAGTCAGGCCTAAAAGCTGGAAGCTTGTGCCTGTGCCTATGGCAGCTGATTTATGGGCATGACCTTGTCCTGGGATAGGATGTTAGGACAGCCAGGAGGTGAGAACCCACAGGCACTAGAGAAGCAAACAGTTGTGCCCACAAGTCAGGGCCCATGAGGGCTTGGCCTCCCAGCTGTCGACAGACAGACAAATGGAGGGACACATCTCTCAGCCCTTCCTTTGACTCAGCTATTGCCACCTCTCATGGTGTGATAATTAGGCAGAGAGCAAGCCACACTGCAAATTTGTGGTGCCTAGAACCTGCCTATGTTTGCTCAGTGCAGACTCATTCTTCAAGGGTGTCTCCTTTTCCCATCTGTCTCAAGGACCCAGGCCTGAGCCACACACAAATCTTGATTTCATCAGGAGCACTCTGTTCCCTCGGCTGCCGTTTCCTTTCTGAAGACACAAGCCCTTAGCTGGAAGTTTTATTGTTCCCCGCTGCCTCATTTTCTCACGAGTTCCTTCCTGGGGAGTTGGAAACCAGCCAGACTCTTCTTGTGGGAAATAGACCCGGCACCCACAAGAAAGCCCCCTTTCTTCTTCATTATGTCTCTTGGTGACATTAAAAAGAGAAAGACAATAAAAATATCTCTTCCTCCTGGTACTTTTTATAGATTTTCTCATTAAGAGAATTAAGAGCAATCAAAGCCAAATTCATAGCAGCTTCTCTTTCGACAGATCATCTTGAAACTCTTTGCTACTCGAGTCAAATATGAAGACTTCAGCTGCCAACACTGAATTCCCCTGGGAGGTTCCTGTTGTGTTCTCTACAGTACAGTTAGGGCTCAGGGAGCACAGGTAGTGTGGCTGGAGGCTGACCAGCTACAGAATGGCTGCTCTCCTCCAGGGTAAAGAGGACTCCCAACTTGGCTTCTGGCTGGGATTCTGTTAAGGGCCTATAGAACTGCCCACCTCAGAAGCCGTCCAGACCCAGGTTGAGGCAGTGGATTCTCCATGCCTGGAAAGGTTCACACAGAAGACACATGCTTCTCTATTAGCTGAGGAATCAGAGGTGTGGCCAAAGGAAATGGACAGCTCACCAGAAAATTTGCCTTTGGTCATGCACAGGTACAAATCCAGGTGGAAACAACTAATTAAAGTATTTTCAGCTGAACTAGAAGGGAAAAAGAAGGGCATCATGTAATATGATACAAGGCAACTGGAGTACTATCCTGTCCAGTACAGTAAAGAGTGTATTATGGTGACATTTTACTGATAGCTGTTAGACAGTAGATTGTATTGGTGCTTGCAGAGATCTGTGTGTTGGGAGAATATTTTTACTGTTTTCCTTCTCCGTGTGATCTTTTTAAATTTTGTTTATTTGATACAGGGCCTCTGTACACAGCTTGGACTCATAGTGATGCTCCCAGTTCAGCCTCCCCAGCGCTGGGATTATAGGTGTGAGCCACTACAGCCAGTTCTGGGGCTGGTGCGGCATGTGCTACTGGGAATAGAACTCACGACCTTGTGCTTGCTAAGCAGGTGCTTATGCCACGGAGCTATCTCTCCTGTCCCTCTGAGTGATTGTGAATAAATTATTTTTCCTTTTCTACATCCTGGTTTTCCTATCTATACAGATGTCGGTTTGGGCCAGAACTGAATTTCCCAGAGAAGTTTCCAGAGCAAATGAATCTCATTAGTTCTTTTATGTAATATGATTTTATGGAACCCTGCGTGTAATGATGACCCTTAGAGAAAGATAATGCTAATGTGCTTCTGTGGGTTGTTTTTTTTTTTTTTTTTTTTTTTTTTTTTTTTTTTTTTTTTTTTTTTTTTTTTTTTTTTTTTTTTTTTTTTTTTTTTTTTTTTTTTTTGTACTTTAGGGAAGGGTCTATTGGGTGTTCAGGGTCTCACTACTAGATTGGACTCATACTGATCCTCCTGCTTATAGCTTTCCAAGAGCTGGGATTACAGGCGAGTGCCACCATGCCCAGTCTGCTAATGTGCATCTGAAAGGCTCCCAAGAGCACTACGGTGAATATATTTGTTTAACCTTGTGATTCTGGAATATATTTGAATGTAGAAGTCTCCTGGCCCAGTATATGCCTCTATCAGCTAAAAAATCTGCACATATTCTGGGAAATAAGGACCTAGAGAATCTTTAAAAAAAAAACCCATAATGTCTAGAGTTCCTTAATCCTAGGACATTCAGTGCTTCCTTAATTAGCAGAAGAATGACTAACAAAACATGGTAGTGTCAAACATTAATCATTTTTATGTGTTGGGAATTTCATTCTCTTCTTTTCTACTTATTTTGGAATATTCCGTAGATGGCTATAACCCACAGTTACCCTACTGTACCATGGAATATCAGAACTAATTTCTCCTCTGTGTTCTGGTGCCCTTGAAAGATACACAAGTATTTTGCCTTAATAAAAAAGAGGAGAAAAGGCTTTGCTGTGATGTGAAGGGGCAAGACCCGTGCTGTGTGCCATCTGCTTGGTGGCACTGATAATGTCTTGACCTCTAGACTCAGGACTACTCTTTCCTTAACCATCTTAACTTTCTCATCTCTGCTTCTGCGCTATTTCTTCTATAATGCCTTCCCTAGTTCTTAGGTCTGGAATAGATATCCATTTTATGCCTTCTACTTTCTCAACCATGTTCATAGTGGAGTAAAATCTTCCCCAAGGCCAAGCCATGCCTATTATGTCTTCAGTTCTAGCTTCAGGGCCTAAGAAAGTGTTTCTTATATGGGGAGGGGGGAACTCAGTAAGTATTTCTTGAATGACTTTTACAATTTTTCCCTTTGTTGACTGGGAGAAGAACTATTGTTTTTTTTGTAGTTGTTGTTTTGTTTTGCAGGACTGGGGATTGAATTCAGGACCTTACACTTGCCAGTCAGGCACTTGTGCCACAGAGCTATCTCCCCGGCCCTTTGTCTTTGATGAAAGAGGAAGAAATTTATTTTCTGTTGTTACAATGAGGAGCTTACAGGTAGAAAGACTTCAAAACTGCACAAGGTAAAACTGACTACCTGCATGAAGAAGGCTGACATGGCCACTATAAACTAGAGAAGAACATTATCGATGAAAATTTGTGACTTTGACACTTTCTGGAATGCTGGAAATCCAGAATTAGGTTCTTTAATCAGTATTTTGTGTAATTTAAATTTCCCTATAAAATAAGGGGACCTCTCTTATATATCTTTTGTTTTGAAGAGCTATAATTAAATTTAAACAATAATGAATTTGCTAGCACTCTATTACCTTAATAATGGATATCTAAGCGCTGGGGAGATGGCTCAGTAGAATAAGCACTTACCTGACAAGTGGAGGGTCTTGAGTTCAATCGCCAGTACCACAAAAAAATGAAAAATTGAGAAAATTTAAAAATAAAAAATTATGAATATCTAATTCATTAATAAAAGTTCTTAAGTGTTGGGTCAAGGAAAAATTAAGCTATATTTTACAGGTCTCAATGATGACAGAGAGTATAATTTTTTAAAGTTTATAATACAATGTTAATTGAAAACACAGCTAAACAAGCATGAAACGAACAGTGTGACTGAAGTTTTATTGCATGCTGAAGGACAAAAGATGATATTTTGCACAAATTCAGAATATTTGAGTAAGGAAGATGGGATCGGAAATAAAGTTTGTGGGGCCAGTGAGATGGCTTAGTGGTTTAAAGCGCCTGCTTAGGCAAGCTTAGGCAACCACAGGGACCATGGTTCAATCCCTGTCACCATATGCTGTGCCAGCCCTACCTCCAGGGCAGGCTGAGCTGACCATAATAAAAAAAAGAAAAAGAAAAAAAGAAGTAAAGTTTTGTGTGTTTTTTCAATCGCTTCTGTAAAATTTTTCTCTAATTCTTTTTAATGTGGTTGTGTTAATTGTAAAATTTTTCAAAGATAATAAGATTAGACAGGAGAGAAAACATGATCTCTGGCTATATAAGCATTTCAGGGTTTTTTCCAGCTGAGGTTTTGGAACCTTGTTCAGAGATGACTGGACCAGGATAATAATTCTGGCCTTGTTCCACCTTTCCAGCTGCTTAGAAGTATCTTGGCACAGAAAAAAATGACAATTATCACACACGCATTCAAAGGTTTCATAAAGTTATTGACAATCCCTGAATACGCTAAACTGGGGACTATGTTAAGATTGAAACGCTGAGAAACATGGCCTTCATCTGCCATCATTTCGGGGTTTAGTTAATTTTATTTGGACAATGGAGTTGGCCCAAGTTAGTAACTTCTCTCTTTGTCTGAAGATAAATCCCAGAAGCTATTACCAGGATAAAGAAAAAAAAAAAAACAAAAACAAAAAACCCCAAAAGTTTCTGTTTGGCCTTCTGCTGCTCTGGTCATAAACACCAGCCCAGGATCAGGGGTGCTGTGGGTGCACAGGATTTAATCTCCGCCAGGTTTTCTTCCCATAAACATCCTTTCAGCTGTCCTGGCCCGAGTCATCTTTTCCTTTGTGAGGCCGACACACAGCTTTCGGGGCAGTGACCTGATGCTCTGCTCTCAGCGGGCCCAGTGACTGCTTCTGACCCTTCATGCCTGGAGAAGCTCAGCCTGCTCATGCCTGAGATATTTGGACCCAAGACAGTCTTGACTTGGCTGTTAAATATAATGTGATGGAACAGGGAGGCTTGCAGTAGGAGAAAGACCATGACTTTGGGGAGTCAGGATGGTTGAAGTTTGAATCCAAGCCCCTCCGCTTATAAGCAAGGTGACTTTGGTTAGGCAAAGTATTTAACTTTCAGCAGTCCTTACTTCCGTTTGATAAAATGATACGATCACCCCTATCCAAGCATTATCTTATAACTCCAAGAAAGAGACAAAATGTAGGTGGAGTGAGGCTAACTTAACTTTCCATTCCTCTGGTAGTTGCTGTTACAAACCAAAGTGTTGAAACCACATTTTCAAAATACCCTTGATGACCTAGCCTGAGTTCTCAAGAAGCAGATGAGGATGGTGATGAGTCTTGAACCCAGGCCTCATAGAGAACAGGTGAATGAGCTGACCACAGTACAGAGATCAGTAGAGAAGATCAGCGTGGGATACATTCAAAGCCCAAAGAGCAAGCTAACTTTTCGTATGATTATTTTTTTACTAGTTACGTACTAAATAAACATTTCTCAGTCTGTGTGCTGGACTGCTGAACACTGAGAATGGACTAAAGAATAAGAGATAGTCTGCCCTCTGTGAACTTATAAATCAGTTGGAAAGAGAGAGACTAAATGAGTAATTATGATTGTGGTTGGTAATGAAGACAGTCTAGGGTACTGTATGATTTTATCATAGCCAGAATTAAGACCAATAGATAAGAACTTAGGCCCAGATGACTTCTCCATAAAATTCAAAGAAGCATAGAGAAGATATGGGGGCAACTATGTTCTGCACAGAGATCCACTTGAGAGAAAGTGTAAGGATTTCATTCTAGGACATACTTTGCTTTTCAAACCATATGCCTTGTATCTCTATCTTCCTTGAGATGGTAACTTTTTCTAATATATCCTATCAGTGGTCCAGGATCAAATATTGACCATGGCAGTATCTGAGATGAAGTTATTCTTTGCCAGCCTGTACATGATTTTTTTTTCTTGTTTCTGTTTTTAATTTGTTTTTCAGTTGCTAGTTTTTAGAGCTCAGAAGATTTCCTGTTAGAATGCAGATTTCTGTATCTTATGGTGAAAGGGAAATCTGGTTAATATTGGCCCTCATATTTTCACAAGGAAAACTTTAGATAGAAGTGACTGATGACTGCTGGTTTTACCCATAGAGAGCTAAAGACACCCTCTGTCCTCTCCTGTCATTTCAGCCTCTGGATCTAAGACACTTGTGTTTGTGACCCCAGTTTACATAGTTTCAAAATTTCATAAAATGCTTTGCCCTTGGAGCAGTATGTTCCATTCCTGGGGCTTTTCAAACAGCCTCTGTGGAGTTCCCAGTCAGAGGTACCCTTCTAGGCAGAGCCTCTCATTTCAGGTACAGAGTCCCAACTGAGCTTTAGATTTTCCAGGTTCCTGAACCTGAACAAATAACTGCATCCTATGGCACACAACATATTCATTATGTAAGAGATATAAAGTATGTGATCAAAATAAAGCCTTTGAAAAACTAAAAAATAAATACATAAAGCCTTCCATCCTACAGCCATACCCTCCAACAACCCCCTGACTAGGCCCAGCAACTCAACAGGTTGTTTTTCCTCCTCTTCTTCAAAGCCTCCCATTGTAATGTTTCTTCCACCAGGGGACACAGGAAGGCTCAGTGCTCACAACTCTAGGGGCAAGGGCTCCCCCGGAGGATTTGGATTCCAGATCTTCAGCCCACGGATGCCCCTCCAGTTGCAGCTCCACCCTCTCACAAACCCAAGAGGCCCCTTATCAGCCTTGGTCAGGCTCCCTGGAGCCAGGCCTATGAGAGCCCCAAGAGCCCCCCTCTCTATAGCTGTTAATCTCACCTTGCAGCCAGACCCCCTGCCATGGGCTCCAGCCACGGGGACCTTGGCCATGGCTGAAGTGTTCAGGTCACCCTTCTCATAGGCCTCTTTGCCCAAGAAGGAAGCCTCTCTCACCTTATGCGCCTTCCCAGACCCCAGCCCTGTCCAAGCCTTTCTCTGGACCTCCTACAGGACTCCAGCTCATTCAGCTGTCCTGAGCCAGTGGACAGTGCTGCCCAATAAACACTTGATGAATGAAAAAAAAAGTATTCACACAAATATGCCAACATCTGAATCTATTTGACAAATCCTTCATGAATTCCTGATGCAGATCAGAGGCTCTGGATATACATGTACTAGCTGTCTCATGTGACACTAGGAGCTACCTTGTGACTCTGTCAACAAGAAGGTCATCACCAGATATAGCCCTGGACCTTGGATCCCCAGAGCCAAAAGCCAAAATAAAGCCCTTTTATTTATAACTTGCCCAGGATGATATTGTGTTAACAGCATCACAATGCAGATTAAAATGGTGAATGAGGGCATGATTCAGCAGACTTCATGGCTTCTGCTTTGGGTGCTCCGAATCCTGAAGAAGCTTACAGAATAGAGATTGACACAATATAATGTTTTAGGAGAATCCTTCTGGCCAGTACATGGAGACAGGTAGAAGGCTACACCACTGTCCACCCTGAAGCTGCTCCTCCTGCCCTGGACTCTGCCTGTGCTTGGTCTGTTATGGTGGTTGGGCTTCCTGCAGACCTGGCGACTCTGAACCCACATAGTCTGTCCTGCTCCCCACCTCCTGGAGGTGATCAGCGTCCATGCTATGGAAGCAAGATAGTATCATGCCGTGTCTGTTGAGAACAGAAACCAACGGACATGTCCGCTGGGTCCTCACTGCCTTTATCACAACAGTCCTCACGCCAAACTGAGATGACTAGCTTTAGTGGTTCTTTTCCTAACAGAGTCAGCTGAAATAGACACTTCCCCATTTGTATTTTAATCTTAAGCACCAGCAGAGTGTCTTACACAATCAGGGTTTGATGTTATGTTTGATAAGTGAACAGATGAACACATAGGGCCAGTAGGTGGACACTCCAGAGAACTTCAGCTTACTTCAAAATCTTTCTACCAACCAGAGCTGGTCAATGATGATGAAAGAAACCTTTGAGAGAGAATTCTCCATCATGGGGAGTATTGAACAGAAGCTAGAAAACACATTGGCAGGGGTGTGAGAGATAGCACAGGAAGAGCCGAATGAGACACCCCAAAACAACGTTCATTAGTGAAGATCTGTATAGCCTCCATTTAAAAGATGTAAAAATATGTTTTGTTTGTGAGCTCAGAGAAAGCAAAGAGGAGGTACAGGCATGGGTGACATACTGCTAGGTAGTAAGAGTGTGAGGGGGTAGGAAGCTACTAGAATAAGAAAGAGACAGATTTTAACAACTAATATAGACCTGATTGGAGAAAATGGCTTGGGGCTGCATCCAATCTGAACCTAAATCTATTTACTTCCTAGACTGAACTTCGTAATCCACTTATAGTGGATGCACAGTCACAAGCCTCTCTCCAGCAGAGACTCCCAGGAGTGAGAACTCAGAAAGGCAAGGCTACAGAGTTGATGTCCTTATTTCTCGCCTGTTCTGCTTCATGAAGGGATGCTAGGGACAGATCAGACTTTGTCTCCCTAGGAAGTAAAACAAGAGTTTGTCCTATTTAGTGACAAATTTGAGATGAAGAACGAGGAATAAATATTCTGCCCTATGCAAACAGAATTCACCGAGCCAACACACAGGGCTGTAAACTGGGGCTATTAGCTGGCACCCTTAGCTTTGCTTAGAGGTGACTGAGAAGAGTTAGTGGGAAAGAGCCATGGTTGTGTTTGGCGCAAAGAGAAATACTCTTACAATTGAAGCTTTTACTTTAAGACACAATAAAAGTCACTGACATGCTGTGTAAGCATTGTTCCTGGCTCTAGTCATTCCAATTATTTTTTATGTTTTCTCTTTAAATGAGAAACATATCAGACCCTAACTCAAACATGGAGATACCTATTTATGCTTCAGAACAAACAGTTTAAGGGCATTATACACAGATGTCTAAATATTTAGAAAGTGTCTGTTTATGGGAGTGAAATGAAAAGTACCTGTTTTCATTTGAAGGATTTTATGTGAAATTTGCATGGAAAAAACAGTGGTCCTGTGGCAAACTAGTGTTAAGGGGGAGAAGAATGTGCAGACCTGGTGGTAGTAGGGGGGGTCTGGGGGGACTGGGTCATCCTCAGCTGTTTCTGGGGTGTAGTGACCAAGTACTGCAGGGAGCTGCGAAATAGCTGAGTGATGTTTCTCTGTAGGTTGGGCATAAATTAAACGCCTCAAGGTTATCTGGGTATTTTAATGGGCTTCTGAGCTCTCACTTTTATCTTCTTATCTGACACAATTCATAGCCTAAAAGGGACATTTAAAGAGAAATGGGATTCTGGCTGCTTTAGAAGAGTCTAGTAAACAGGGGGATGATTAGTTGATCTAGGGGTGCTGCTCTGGACTCTCTCCAGCTAGGCACCATAGGAGCACAGAGCCAAGAGATGGTTAACAGCATCTGACCCGGGTGTCACCTTAGACTTCTCTCTGGTCCTCAGCATGTGGCAGTGTGGGGAGAGCCTAGCAGCATCATTTGCCCTGAGTCCTCTGAGGACAGATGCTGGAAGCCTGAGGTGGGGCAGAATGGGACTTTCTCCCTTCCTCTGACCTTTTTGCATTTGGCAATGAGACAGGGGCTCTTCTTCTGTCATCAGAGAGCAACGGGGAAGGCAGAATTCCCCCCTTTGGTTCCCTATGCCATCTCAGCATGATGATAGTGAGTGGTGAGTCTGTTGTGGGCCAAGGGATACAGCTGAATTACCTGTAGGCATTAAAGATTCTCCTCTGGAAACAGGAACACTGCCATTGTTTCAGCCCTTTCTGGTCATGCTTGAGAGCTGAGACTCCAGCTTAGTCCTGGAGCTAAGTGATCAGAGGATTTGTTTAAAGGCTTCCTGGGAGGGGGAACTCAAGGTTGGAGTCCCAGAACTCACCAGATGGAGACTTGGCTCGCTGTGGGCAGATGAATCAGCAAAACCTGGTGCTGGGGGGACTGACTGGTCAACCCAGGGAGACAGAAAGATGGTGGGAGGGTATGACAGAGGCCTTGGGCAGAGATGGAAATTTCAGGATCAGAAGAGGAATTGATCATGTTGGGAGACTGATAAGACTGAGGCAATATGAGATTTGAGGCTGAAATTTCAAATGTCCATGCTCTTTCTGTTTTTCCCTCATTCTCCAGGAGGCCTCTGAGGCTCAGCATTCACCTTTTCATTTATTCATTCAGTGTTCTTTCAGTAGCATTGATAAGGCAGAGTCTATCTATAGCCTGGAATAAAGGCCCTACCTTCAGAGGGCTGAGTGCTCAGGGGTAGCAGCCATTATCAAATCCTCCTGGGGATTTTGTACACCACTGTCAAAGTCCAAGGTGGCTGGCGTGGGAATCAGGTCCCAGAGACAGAAAGTGTTTCAGTCTTTAGGCGAGGTCCTGGCAAGAACAAAACAAGCACTCCCTGAGTCCTCTTAGAAGAAACTGGTGGCCAGAGAAGCCACCACACCTTGCAACTAGACAATATAGGCCTGTACCACAAAGCACTCACCCAAAGATCTGGCTCAACACCTAAGCTTTCTGGATGTGCCTCAGCTGGTGATGGAGGGGTGCACAGAGACCCTGGGATAAACCACCAAGCAGAAGGATTTGAAGAAAGCAGGATAATAGTGAACTCAGGGTTGGATAAATGGCTTAGAGAGCAGGCTTGCAAACAGGGTATGCCAGCTCTGAGTCCCTTGGGCTGGGTTCCTGTGGTGTTCAAGTGTTTCCTGTCTTTCTCTGGACCTGGTACAGCTCCAGCCCTATAGATGGGGGCAGCTTGAGCTCTGCCGCAGGTTTCTTCTCTGAGCTCCTCTCCTGTCTGCCAGAAAAGCGGTTACTTAAACTGTCTATAGCTCTTTGGAGGGTGGTTGGTCTCCAGGAGCACTCAATTTTTTGCTGGTCTTCATACTAGGTCATCAAGATAAAAGAGGCAGCCCCTGTTCTGAAAGAGGCAAAGATTGGTGGAGAGTCCTCTTAAGCAGAAATTTGTGTTCTGAAGTCACAGGGGCCTTATAAGAGACTTGATTGAAGAGCTTGGAGGTACAGTGAGACATCTGCTTCTAAGCGGTTTGTTATTAAGTGTTTTTTTATTTGGTTGGTTTGGTTTGGTAGAGAAAAAAATGTGTCGGGCAAGGCATTACACAAAACAACTAATTTGGATCATTTCATCCCAGACTTGAATGATGAGTAGGTAAATAAAACAATTTAGGCCAAGGTAACTCCAAAGAGAACATGGTAGAAATTTGAAAAAAGAAAAAAAAATACAACTGGTGGCTTGAGCATCGGTAAGTTATTTGACATGACTAGTAGGTGGGTAGAGAGGGCAGGCAGAGTCACTGGGCAAGGCATCTTGAACACAGTATCAGTCAGATTTTGCTGAGTAAAAAGCAATGACAGGAGCTCAACACATAAGCACTGTTTTGTAGCACATGCATCTGTAGGTGGCTGGAACGGCTCTGATCCAGACCTGGGATCAAGTTCAGGTCTGAGTTGCACATGTCCTTTTGGGTCCGTGGTGTGGGATGACAGTTACCTGCAGTGTGTTCTTTTCATGGGAAAATGTGCACGCTTTTAAGGAGTAAGTAGAAACATGCAATGTTCCTCAAACTGAGCTCAGAGCTCAAACCAGGGCATCAGTGATGCTCCACATGAAGAGGAGAAAATATTTCTTTCAGAAGAGGTGGTAGAGGAAGTGAGTAATTAATTTATTTACCAACTCTCTGTCTGATAGAAAAACTGTGCAATTTTGTTTTGATCTAAAAAAAAAAAAAAAAAAAAAAAAAAAAAAAAAAAAAAAAAAAAAAAAAAAAAAGGTGTTCTTGAAGGAAGGAAAGGGTTATTTAGCTCACACTTACTGGAGGTTTCAGTCCATACTCAGCTGGCTCCAAGGCAGAGAGGCACATGGCAGAGAGCAACCTTTCACGGCAGCAGCAAAGAGCGTAGAGCAAAATGGGAGAGAAGTACCAGCAATAATGGCAACAGAGGGCAAGTCTGTCTCTCTTATGTTACATTCAGGCTATCTGCCCCAGGCTGGCATAGCACTCAGATCTGTAATCCCAGAAGTACTCAGACCCATAATCTCAGCAGTACTCAGACAATAATCCCAGCCTTGGATCATGAGTTAATCACAGAGCCAGCCTGATAGCTCAGCGGACTAAAGTGCCTGCTTAGGCAGAGTGCAGCGGCCAGGGTTTGATCCCCAGCATGCCTTGCCAGCCCCACGATGGGATGTGCTGTGATGGAGATTGAGACTGGGCGTGGTGGCATGTGCCTATAATCCCACCACTTGGGAGATTGAAAACAGGAG
>PVKN010009089.1:0-24217 GCA_004027915.1 Capromys pilorides
AAAAAAAATACAAACATGAAAACTGCCTTGAGTTCCTAACAAGATAACCATAACTTCAAAAAATAATTCAAGGGCTGGGAAGATATCTCAGCAGCATAAGAGCCTACCTGGCAAGTATCAGGTTTTGAGTTCAATCCCTGGTAACAAAAAATTAAAAAATAATAATAATTCAATATTCCAGATATATGTATAGTATTTATGTAAGGTTTTTAGCGAACCTTATTCCTTTCTTTGTTTGAAGAACATGTTCCTGTAAAAAATATTTGAACCAGGAAAGGCGGCAAGACCCCATAATCCAAGCTACTTAAGAGGCTGGGGGCCGGCGAGATGGTTCAGTGTTCTAAAGCGCCTGCTTGGGAGGGCTCAGGCAACTGCGGGGACTGCGGTTCGATCCCCGGCACCACATGCTGCGCCAGCGCCGCTGCCAGGGCAGGCTGAGCCAGCCACAAAATGAATAAATAAAGAAACAAACAAACACAACAAGCAAACAAATAAATAAATAAATAAAATTTTTTAAAAAAAAAAAGAGGCTGAAGCAGGAAAATCATAAATTCAAGGTCAGCCTGGGCAAGATGACAAGATTCTATCTGAGAATATACATATAAAGAACCAGGAAGAGCCAGCAAGATAGGTCAATAGACTAAGTGCTTGCTTAGGCAACCCCAGGGCTGGGGGTTCGATCCCCAGGACCATATGCTATGCTAGCCTCTTCCATGCTGAGCTGTCCATAGTCTTGAGTGTAGTGTCAGATGCTGAAAACAGGAGGATCACTATGAGTCCAGATGTGTAATGCGATTCTGTACCAAATACATAAAATAAATAAATAAACAAACCAATAAATGAACCAGAGCTGTAGCTCAGTGGTAGAGTGCTTATCTAGCATACAGAAGACCCTGATTTAAATCCCCAGTGTCATAAAAAAAGAGAAAGAAAAAGAGAATTATTTTTAGAAGGATTACTAACAATATTGTAAATTTTATTCTAGTCATTTTTCCATATATATTTTTCATTAGCAAAATATTTTTTAAGAACTTTACTTTTTCCAATTATAGGATGTACATTTTTCCACATAAAGTCTTCAGTAATAAGATCCTGAAATGTAAGTGTAATATATCCTTGTTATTGATTTAACTGTTTCCCTGAAGACAGATATTTAGGTTATTTCTAAGTTTTCCCCACTCAAATAACATTACATCCTTGAATATCAATCTTTGCTTCTCCAGTCTCTTACAGTAACATTCTGAGAAAGACCAAAGAGCATGAATATCAAGGCCTTTGGATTTTTTTTCCAATTTGCCCACCAGAAAGGTAGTAATTTATATTTCTTCCTGATTTTTCATTCTTTTATCAACAGTTAATTTCCTCCAATATTTGTAAGTTTATTATAAAACAGTAGCTTATTTAGTATCTATCACCATAGAGTTGATTGTTTTCTTAAAAACTTATGGACTCTATGTAGTTCTTCTTTTGGAACTGTATTTCTACTGGTATCTTGGCTCTGATTTATTTGCATGAGTTCTTTCTGTAATAAGACTATTTTTCTTATGTTGTAAATATTTTTCTTCACATACCTTCAACTGTCGTTCATATTTTTTAACTCACTTAAGATTTATGTTTTCAGAGATAAATTTAACTATGTTCCCATGTGTGGCTTCTTTCCTTGTGTATGTGTTCCAAGTTCCCTCCTTCACCCAACACTCTACTTTCTTGTGTGTTGTAACAGAGTCTATCTTCTAGGTAAAGGCAGTCTCCACGTGTTTCCTAATTAGTAGGAGGTGCAGCATTTAGAATGGACTAGTTTTTGGGAATTGGGAGATAGCTCCGTGGCATAAGTGCCTGCCTGGCAAGTGCAAGGTCGTGAGTTCAAATCCCAGTCCCGGAAAAAAAAAAAAAAAAAAAGGACTAATTTTCAGTAGGAGCCTCCAATTCTTGGCATTTTCTGGCACAGCACCACTGGCTGTCGGCACCCCAACTTTCTACTTAGTGAGTGGCTCATCTGTCAGTGCTTCCTGAGAATGTCTGATTTCCTGAAGAGATCATCTCTCTCTCCTTTCCTGGCTCCTTTCTACTCCTACAGGCCCTGTGCTTTTCATTCCACCTGGCCAGGGGGCTTCGCGAGGCCCCGGGAAGGCGAACCCCGGTGAACACAGCCAGACCTCTGCGGACCCTGGTCCCAGACCCAAGATTGCTCCGTACCCAGGTGCAGGAGCTCCTTGGCGATAGCTTTTCCGATGCCCGTGGCCCCGCCGGTGACGATAGCCACACAGTTCTGCAGCAAGCCAGGCGCCAGACAGCTCCTGCCCTTTGTCCAAGATCCCATGGCGCTGAGCTTCCGAGTGCGCAGAACGCGGCTGGCGCAGGTCACCGGAGTCTGCAGATGTGGGCGGGGCTAAGGCCCCGTGCCCACGTGACCCGCGGCCGCTCTGCCCTTGGCCCCGCCCCCGGAGGCGGCCCACAGCATCCTCCCCGGCTGGACCGCTCTCTGGTGGCCGCCTCTCGAAGTCCGCATCCTCCATAGGCGTCGGTCCCTGGGTACGTGTGGGTGAGACTCTTTCTTCTTCTTTTTTTTTTTTTTTTATTATTATTTTTATTTTAAAAAATTTCATATTATTTGGGAAATAAAAAAAGGGACATGCAAACATAAATAATACAAAGAGAGGTTTTCCATATTTTAAAAATTGAATCCTCTGGGCCATAGCTCTCAGGGTTAATTAAAATTAAATCTCTAGTGTATCTGAATAAAGGAAGGCTATGGCTCCTGGGCCTTGCTGCGCTCGCCTGCGTTGGAGTTCTGGGCTATGTTTGGGCTCCAGCTTCTGTGTGTCGCTGGCTGGGAAGGGAAGATGGGGCAGGCATGGGTGAGGGGGCCGAAATCCAGCTTACAGACCTTTTCATCCTTCGGTATTGGGGGGAGTCTTGGCGGAGGGTTCTGAGGGACAGAGGAGGTGCAGTGCTAGTTAGTTACAAAACCAAGATATTGAATGATTTAGAAACAAACTCTGGCCCATAGCTACCTCCTCTGCACCCCACCCAGGTACGTAGAGAAAAAGCAACCTTGACCAGATTTTTGATCTGATCCCATTCAGTCAGTACAGAGCGGATCAAAGAGATCTTTCATTGGAGGGGATATGCTTCCTGCAAGACTCATCTGTAGGTTTATGTGTCAGAGCTTGTCTTCAAGTTCATTTTTAGGCAGACTGCTCAGCTTGCTGAGGATGGGGAAATTTCTCATTTGCATGTTGCTGCCCAGTAATGGATTTATTATGCAGATTCTGCTCCTTATTCTTGTTTTAAAAACTTGGCAGATCAAGAGAATGAACCAGGTGCAGTGATCTTACTCCAGGTGGGATGCTAATTCTACCAAGTCTGTGGTTACAGTTCTGTTATTTCACTTGCCAGGTACTAAAATAAAGGTCAACAAGTGTCTTTTGGGGGGCTAGAGTAGGTCCACTACTTATGATTATGAAGCAAATTGGAAATCAGCCTGGTTGTAATGGAACCAGATGTTGCTTCCTCCACGCTGTCACTCTCACCAGCAGGGCTGCAGTTCTTGGACAGCCACAGTTTCTCCCTGTCCCTCTGTGCCAATGCCTTTGCTCAACCTGTTTTAAGAAACACTTCTTCTATCTTTTCTGCTCAAGAATTCCAAGCTACATTCATTAAAGAAAGGCAGAAGGCTTTTCTGGTTTCTACTGTCCAGCATGGTGGAATCATTTTACTTTCTACTCAACTCAGTTATGACCGACAACACCATCATCTTAAAAAAAGTGCATTTGAATGAGAAAGTGCAGAGTGTTGTTCAGAAAAATATAATTACTGGGACTTTGATGCCAGTGATAAAGTTTTCTGTTCTGTTTTGGGCCTTGGACATACTAGGTATGCATGCTACTTCCAAGCCCCAAAGTATGCGTTTTGAAATAGGAAAAGAAATATTGACTCAATTCTGAATGATATTTTATTTGAGAAAATACCAGGCTTTTTTATTTGAGAAAATACCAGGCTTTCTTTCTTTCTTTCTTTCTTTTTTTTTTTTTAAATGAGCAGAACATATTTATTGAGGGAAAGAAAGCTCTTGTCCGAGAGAGGGACAGAAGGGGAGTCCCACGTGGGTATCCCCCACCCAGGTTTTCTTTCTTGAAGGATGAGAGCATTGTAAATTTCTTTCAAAGGTACTTATAGTGAAGATATAATTTATTGTGGTTATGTCCTGGTTTGGACCTGTGGGTTATCAGAGTTGTGCTGGGCCTGGTTGTACTTCTGGATGACCACTGAGTGGACAGAGCAAAGATTCTGATGTCTTTCAGCTACACAGTGCCTGCCAGTCAGTGATGCCCAGGAAGATGACAAGGTGCTGCAGTGGCATGAGCAGTCAGAAAGCTCTTTGTCACAATTTGGGCCTGTAATGAAACAGTGTAGGGTATCTGCAAGGAATTTTTAGCTAAAAAATTGGGCTCTTTGCCTATTCCTCTGACCTCAGAGATTGGAAGTCTGTTAAGCCCCCAAGGCCTGGAGGTATAGCACTTTTGCTGCTTGGATGAGCTTTGCTTTTAGATGTTAATTCTGGCTATAGATGAGCCATCGCTTCCAAGGCTAGCACGTTATGCTGCATGGGCTGCTGCTTTGGCTGATTCCAGTGCTGCTCTTTCCTGTGCTCTGCATCACTGCCCGCTTTGTCCTAGGGAAAAGGGCACTGCTGCATCCATGTTCCTTCTGTGCGCCCTGCTCTGTCATACCCTGCTAGCAAGACTCCCTTCCTTTTTCTCGATGTTCTTGCTGCTCACCAGCTCCCTGCTCCTCCCCCATCCCATCTGCCCAGTAACTTCATTTTCTCCCCTCTGCACAGCAGCTGTGAGCTCAGACTAACATGATTCTCAACATGTAGACTCCCAGAGTCTTGATGCTAAAGAAATATCAGTCAGGCCTCCGCGCTGCCTCTGGCTTGAAGTGAGAGACTGCCTGAGCCAGCTCGTATGGGTAAGTCTCTTACCGAATTCCCATTTAGGTGGTATTTATTAAGCCCTTGCCATTTGCTAGGTGATACACTGGGCACTGGGATGCAGCGTAGAAATGAAATAATGAAGCATATATATATATATATTCTAGCATGTAGGAATGGTGTGAGTGGGAGATTGAAAGTGTATGAGTGTATGTGTGACATGAAATATAAGATAGAAAAATAAAAGATCCAAGAACGAAGACCAGATCCTACAGCTCTCACACCAAGGAGAATCTCAAGGTTCTTGTATATCCAGAGACCTTCACTGTCTGTCATTGTCTCCACTGTCCTGCCCAGCCTTCCTATTCTTTGAACTATCCCCTGATTTGCGTATCTGTCACCGAAAGGATCACAAACAACCTATCTGTCGTGGCCAGACTCTGCCATCTTAGTTGACCGCCATGAGGTTTAATGCTAACTAGGCAATGAAATATTACCATGTCACCACCAAACAATACTGCAGAACTTGCCTCAGCATGCAAGCCTTTCAGCACCAGCTATGAAAAGACAGGAGACATGCTGCTCCAAAGATCAGGAAGGAGCAAGCCCGACTTGCAGCAACTGGACAGAGTCTGGGAATTTGAAGGTGCTGCCACATGCAGTTCCAATTACTTAATGCTACCCTGAGCCAAATGCCTTTGCACCTTTAGTTCCTTCTTTTTGAGAGGAGCTAGTAGTGATTTTTGGGTAGTGAAATGGTAATATTTTATTGCCTAGTTAGTATTAAACCTAATAATGGTGGTCAATTAAGATGGAAGAGTCAGGCCATGGCACATGGATTATTTGTGATCCTTTGGATGATAGATACAACATCGGGATAGTTCGAACAGTAGGAAGACTGGGTAGGGCAGTCTGTAGTAGTGTTAACTTAATTTTAGAATGCTAATACCCCATCTTATAGCTCCAGAAGCTCAGATTCAACATGGGAAAGATGTAAAAAGGCAACTCTTGTTGTTCTTAACCCAGTGGACAAGGTACCCTGACTCAAAAACGTGGTTACCAAAAGGTTTTGTATAGTAACCCATTGCTGTGTTGTATTGGATGGGTCCTGGCTAGCAAAGACTCATGACCAGATTTCCTGCTAAGTCAGCTCAGCAAAGATGCTATATCGGGGACTCCTTCTTCATTGCACGGCATTGGAGTTATAGATTTTTACTGCATACCTAAGAACTATTAGTTTCTTTTAACAGAACTCCCTCCCAGTGTGTTGTTAGCTATCTCATGGTAAGTCAGGAATGGTATCATGTATCAGGCTGCAGTGAGCTCTCCGATGATTTGCTTATGAGGATTGAGCCAGTATCAGTGTGAAAGCCTTTAGAGAGCTGAGTTCAGATCACTAACAAGGATGATACCAATTTATATTCTAACTCTGACATGCATATGAAGTGTGCCTGTGTCCCGGGGTCGGCACACTGGAACACAGCAAAGAGACTGGGACATAAAATAGCTTGAGCCTAGTGCATTAACTAAGATTTTTGTGTGGCTGCCTTAGAAGACCAAAATGACTGAGTAAAAACAAGGTAAGTTTTGTGTTTTTTCCCATATACTTCAGTCCACAGGAAGTAGGTTCTGGCTGCTAAGGTGGTTTGTGCTTCTCCCATCTCGCTCCTCTGCCATTGCTCTGTGGTTCTTTTGTCAGCATGGTTTGCAGATGGCTTATCCAGTTCATATTGCTGTCCTAAGAGTGAAAACAGGAAGGAGTGAGTCACAGAAGCTGCACACTCAGAGCTGCTTGCATCCTATTGTCTAGAGACTAGTCATGTAATCACAGCTAGCTGTAAGGGATGTTAGTTGTCTTTACCAGTGAATCATATGACAAGCTGAAACTTTTGTTATTAAAAAGTAGAAAAGAAATAAAGGAGGACAACCTCTAGTTACAAAATTATGCCATAACTAGCCCATGAATGAGCTTATTAATGTCTTTTTATTAAACCTCATTTTGGGCTCTCTTCAACAAAATCAGGCTGGTCCTTAATTTCTACCACTTCATGGAGTCACTCAATTATTTTGGTACTTAAACACCTACTTGGTGCTCTTGCTCATGTAGTACCACTTCAGAGAGCTTATAGTTTAATAGAGGAGAAGCACAACAAGCAAGGAGAAGAACAAATAAACACTGTGTCCGATAGTTGATAAATCTTATTCAGGAAACAGACTGTTGTGGCAAAAAACTAATGAGAGAGCAATAAACCTCCCCTTTTTTTCTGGGTGTCAGGAAGCAGTCAGAAGAGGTGACATTTGAACAGAGACTTTGGGGGAACAAAGGTGACCATGTGATGAGGTGGAGCTGGAGAAGCATATCACCCACCACAGACAGTATTGAAATAGGTTCACATGGGAACCTTTGTGTTTTTCTGGAGAATATAAGCAGCCACTATGTGTGTGCCAGAGGTGGCGCAAGAGGTGATGGCAGGACAGGAGAAGCAGCAAACAGCATGATTTTGTGTATGCTTTCTAAAGATCTTTCTTACTGCTGAGTGGAAAACTGGTTGAGGGCAGCACTGTTTGCAAGAAAGATGGCCTCTTTGACTGGAATGGTCACTAGAGATGAGGAAATTGCTGGGTGAATTTAGGAGTTTGATTGTGGATTCTCTTCAACAGTGCCTTAAAAGCACTTTCTCCAGTCATGACTTTCAAAGTATGAACATGTTACTTAATATTTATCTTCACTTCAGGAAAGTTCAAAGTTCAGAGGTAGCCAGTGATTGAGGTTAGCTGCCTATAGTGCCATGTTCATTAGGGAACTTTGGCCTGGGAGTTGACTTGCAGGATGGGCCAAAGTCCAACTCCCAGAAAAGAGATATTTGGAATCCACTTCTCAGATCAAACACTAAAACCATAAAATTCAGTGTACCAGGATGAGGAAGAAAATTAAGACTTCCCCTCTTAGCAGTTGATTATAATTAATGCATTTCATATTGTTGTCTTTGTAGTATTCAGACTACAAGATGGAGACATGATGTCTTGTCTAAACACTATTAGTACAAATCTTCCTTCTCATTGAACTAAGAGAAAGTAGCTGTATATTTATCCTAACTATTTTTTTTCACTGGGCATTTGATTATATTTCTGAATGAGCATTTTTTCCTTTTACTAGGCTGACAGGTATGTACTGATTTTAGCTACATGTCCAGCTCCAGGGTCCTTCCATTGGTGGTGAAGAAGAAATGTAAGACATTTCTTGATCTCTAGGAGTTTGAATCTATCTAGGAGGATGAATCAGTATGACTAATGGAAATCGCTGATTCACTGAGTGGGTTTAAAACTAGTACTGATGACTTACTTTTACCATCATTTTAAAAATAGTCCATCCTTTCCTACGTTGGTGGGAATGTTTTTGTATTCTCAAAAGGCACTGTTCTAATTGTAAGGCACTTGTGAATCAATGTCTCTGGGTGAATCAGGGGTGGTGTCTGTATTGTGAGCAGAGACTGGCCACACACCTGTGTAAAAGCATCTGTGCCTGTAGGAAAGGCTGATTTCCTAAGGAAGATTACTAGGAGCTCACCAACTCTTTCCATTTTGTATTTCCCATCACATATTTCTAATAGGATCTCAAAAGGTCATCTCTCTGCCTCTAAACCTGAGTGTGCCCCCAACAGGATCAGGTGACACGTTGGTCAAATTTTTTCTACCTCCCCAAGAGACTTCAAATCTCTTAACTCCTATTGTCTCTATTTTTCTATCTTTGGGCCCAGGAAGCATTTTTTTTCTTCACTTAACACTGGCCTTTCCCATTCTGGCGAATCAAAACAAGAGTGTTAGACAGCAATTTTAATGTGCATGATGCTCGACAGCAGTGGTTGTCACCTCTATGTATGTGTTTACCTTACTACATCTTCCTAGGTCACCTCTTCCTTAACATAGGAGAGAGTAAGAGATTTGCAACTCGCCGTCTCACTGCCCTCTCTGGCGTTTATCTGAAGAGCTTAGCATATTTTTAGAAAAAGAGAGGAAGTACAACAGATTAGCTCTGTACCAGCTCCTCTTACCTGCTCTAAGACTTAAGGCTCCTAGTTTGAAAATTTATGCTGCATAAAAAGGCCAGGGAAGGAGACCACAGAGGAAAACAGAAACTAAGCAGGAAAACCCTGTGGGTCACCTGAAGCTCTAATACTTGTACCCTCAAGGTAGGTATAAAATAGCTTATTCAGAGAGCTCCATATCACAGGAGTACCTAAGTCTTTATTTTATTGGAGGAATTAGACCAGGGAAAACACTTTTATATTAAATACTGACACTTAGTAGAATTTAAAATTCACATAAGTTTTTAATAAGGAACCTTAAAACTTTTAACCTCGAGAAAACTTAGGCTGGGGAGGTTAGCTCAATGGCACAGTGCCTGCCTGGCAAGTGTGAGGTCTTGAGTTTGATTCCCAGTACCAAAAAAAGGCAGATTAATGGTAAGAAAATGTCCTCCCAGTCTCTACCTCCAGTTGTCTTGGGTAGATATACACTCTCTGTGCTGGGCTACTTTGGCGAGGAACCCTGGGTTAGTTCATAATCCTTAAAATCTCCTCCATATTCTCATAGTTGAGTTCTTTTGTCTTCTGGGTAAAGTATTGAGTATTTGTCTTACGTGATTCCTCTGCCTGACTCTGCTTGCCTATAGCTTAGTGCTTGTAGACACCTTAGTCAAATGAACTCTGTGGCCCTACAACCTTCTTGGAAATCAACTGAATTTAAGAACCATAGCTTCTAATCCCTGTGTAGGAAAGTGGGCGTGCCTTAAGACTATAATATTAAGTGAAATCAATCCGATACACAAGCTTAAACATCACATGCTTTCTCTTACATGAGAAGCCAGAAGTATAAATAAAGAGCAAAATAAAAGTTAGTGGGTGATATGGGGCTAGATCATTCTCAGATGGGAAGGGGATTAAGAGGTGGAGGGGAAGGGAGGGGAGTGGAAAGGAATGAAAAAATAATTAAGATGCATTATGTACCAAGCCCATACAAGGAGAGTAATCATTATGTAATATGAATGTGTAGTAATAAAAAAAAAAAGAAAGAATCAGAGCCTCTCAGTCCTCTCAAATTACTTTGTTTGCCTTGGTTTAAAATTTCAAAGTACAGTTAATTTCTGTAGCTTTTCTCTAGAAAAGAAATATTAATCCAAGACTTTTTTTTTTTTTTTCTAACACAAACAGTGCTCTGAGAATACAGGGCCCATGGCATGTGGTACCGGGCATCGAGCCAGAGTCCTGGCGCTTGCCAGGCAGGTACCTAGACCGCTGAACCATTTCTCCAGCCTCAGTGCCTTCTTTGAAAGACATACATGAACTTAGAGATAGCTGTACTCATTCTGTTTAGACTGATGACCAAGGCAAAGACAGGTGATGAGAGGTTAGTGAAATCTGCCACTCTCTTTCTGACTATGTCTTCCATGAGAATTGTCACTAAGTGCCTAATTTATGTCAGGCACTGGACTAGCTGCCAGGGTAAAAGTTGATTAAAACTCAACAACCTGCCCTTCCAGTGGAGAATTAAACTAGAAAATCAGTAACTAAAGATAGCAGAGGCACTGGGTGAGAGGGCAAGGGACAGCTGTTTACTTAGATGCATCCAGATTTCAGAAACACTGCAGTGACAAAAAGGGCGTATTTTGGCATAGAGTCTTCCCTGTTACATGACAATATCAAAGATGCATAGTTTTGAGTCATGGGAAATACTTCCAATTGAATAACATTGGGAGCTTAGCTTAAGGTTCTTTGTGCCCACGCTCATTCTCTATCCCAGCTATGCCCATTGGGCCAGTCCACTAAATACTGGCACTACTGAAAATAGAGATGAAACTTTACTACTTAGAATAAAGGGACACCAAGTGGTGAATACATGGTATTGACAGAAAGGATGTATTCAGATCTGAAGGAAGGTGAGGGGTTTGGGAAAAGGTAACAAAAGCTGCAGAAAGCCAGAAAGCAGATTCAGGAATACACAGCTTTGAGGAATCTGGGGTGTGGATTGGTGAGTAGAATCCAGCAATACTCAAAAATACAGTTATTTGAAAACTAGAGCTCCTTTGGGAAGCAGTTTGAGAAATTTTATATCAATAGAAGCTGGCAATATAATAATTCATAAGCTATTTTCATAGTATTATGCCAATAATATTGTGTGACAGGGCTGCTTGCCTTTTCCATCAATATTTTTAATTAATTAGTTTTTTTTTTTATTTTTTTTTTTATTTTTTTTTTTGCGTTACTGGGGATTGAACTCAGGACCTTGCACTTGCCAGGCAAGCGCTTATTCTACTGAACTATCTCCCCAGCCCAATATGTTTAAATTAATTAATTAATTAATTTGAGGCGAGCTCTCACTATGTAGTGCAGGCTGGCCTTGAACTCACTTATGTAGCCCAGGCTGGGTTTGAGCTGGTGGCATTCCTGCCTCAGTCTCCTGAGTGCTGGGATTACAGGCATGTGCCAAGTTTAAAACCAAGTTGTTGTTATTGTTGTTTAAAGAGGCTTGCATGTATTCAGCAAAGAAATGAAGAAAAGAAAGAAAGAATATCATTTTGTGACCCTCTTAATGAATTAGTGGCTACTATCCCATCAGACATCAGGTACATGCTGGTGGAAGAATAAAACACCATCCCTAAAATGTCATGCCAGAACAATCAGTCAGCCACCCAAAAATTCCAGTCACTTCAAGTCTCTTTATTTAGCTACCAACTTATAGGACCAGTATGGTTGAGAGGAGCACACGGTGGGGTGCCCGCATCAAAAACCCAGCCACAAGAATCTGCACGATGAATAACCTGTTTTCTTTAACAAATACCTCACAAGAAGAAAAACCAGAGGGCAGACATATAGACCTACACCATTTGATATAATATCCAGTAGCTCCATACCCTTGAAATCTGTCAAAATTCAGTAAAATTAAAGATGCTATTCCTCAGTTGCACCAGCCTGAGGAATATTAGAATCTCCTAGAAATATTAAGCTAGCAGGGTAAGTTGAGTCAACTGGATAGCTGATGGTATTAAGGAATTACTTTAAAAAATAATAGAAAAAAATAAACATAAAAATAAAAAATAATAGAATTTTTTTGGTGTTTGATAATGCTATTGTGATTTTTTTAAAAAAGGAAATTCTGAGCGGTAAGAGATGCATATTGAAATAGAAGTGAAATAAAATATGTCTACTATTTGCTTCTAAATATCAGATGCAACAAGATTGACTTTAAATATTTTGATTATTCTTGAAAGTAGACAACGGGTACATGGAAGATTCATTAAAACAGTTCTGCCTAGATCTGTCATTTTTCCATGACAATGGCTATCTTTTTCTACACGTTTGAACTTTCCCTATAATATCATGTCTGGTGTTTTGTATATTTTGGTTGTTTAGTAAGACACATATGAATAGCTAGCAGTCTAAACAAGACAGGCTGGACATGTGCTAACTTGTATCTCTTCGGCAGCAGCAATCAGCAGCCCTCAGGTTGGCTCAAGCTCACAGATGGACTGTAGTCTCCTGGGAAGTCTGATGGATTTAACTATCAGAGCTTCCCTGTTACCTTCATGCTCTTTGCTCAGCTTCACTTAAAATTTCAAAGTCAGATTAAGTTTCTTATTTTTTCTCTATCAAATCAATATTAGCCCAAGGTTGTTGTTGTTTTTTTTTTTTTAAACAGTATGTTCCTGGCAAGGAGACATTTTATTTATTTATTTTTATTTTTTTTAAATGTTTCCTCTTTGCCAGTTTATTATTTTTTTAACTTTATTTATTTATTTACTTATTTATTTATCTATCTATGTTATGGCCGGCTCAGCCTGCCCTGGGGGTGGGGCTGGCGCAGCATGTGGTGCCGGGGATTGAACCGCGGTCCCTGCGGTTGCTTAAGCTTGCTGAAGCAGGTGCTTTAGACCACTGAGCCATCTCACCGGCCCCAGCCCAAGGTTGTTTTACAAAGATAAAGAGTGCACCACGAACACAACGTCTTTCCTAAAAGATGCTCTATAGATTCTCATTTCTTGCCTCTGTTTAGCTGGAGAACAAAAAGTGAAGTTGGCGTGTTAGAGGGGCAGTGCATCCTCTCCACTGCTTTCTCAGCAGATGATGGCACAGATTCCCTGCCACTTTCTGAGGCCTTGGAGCAGCAACAAAGCAGGAGATCAATTTCCTCTACAGAATAGCAAGGTAGATGCAGTGGGAGAAGTTGTATGACCTTTGAGTGACTCACTCCAAGTTTCCTTCCTTCATTTGCAGGTAGTTGTAACGTAGGACTCAATGGCCAGAAGTTCCCAGTACTGATACTACATTTCTCATGGAGGTGAGGTTGGTTTTAACCTTTACCTGCCTGAAATCTTCCTCACCAGCTTCCTTAACTCTGAATCCCCCAATACAACTATTTTTTTTTTTTGGATAATGTTACATATTTGCATAAATAATATCATAATATAAATAAAATTTTATTCACCATCTATTCTTGTAAGAGAAATTCCAATAGACTTCAAAAATAAAGGGTTAAGAGAAGTACAGGGAGAAGGATTTTTCCAAGTTGGGGATGATCTCCCAAGTCCCTTTCCATGTCACCCCATTCACTCTGTGTTGATGACTTTGCTTTTCTTCCCCCAGAAGGGTCAGGACATCTTTGCCTAGCTCCTTCTAGCAAGAAGCAGTGTGATGTGTGGATCGTGAACTTCCTCAAGCAAATTAGACTCTTCATAAGGCACAGCTAGGTGCCAGGACAGAGATGGAAGAACCAGTACCTGTGGAAGGCCAGGACCAGCTCCCTAGCCCCCACCATGGCTCCCTGAGAAGGGCTGTGGCTGCTGCCCTAGCCCTGGATGGGGAATCCACCATGGGTCGCAAGAAAAAGAAGAGGAAAGAGTCCCGTCCAGAATCTATCATCATCTACCGGTCTGATAATGAGAACATGGATGAGGAGCCCGAGGAATCAGAAGGTGCAGATCAGCCCAAAGAGGAAGAGGGAGAGGATTTCCTAGACTATCCCATGGATGATGGTGAGTCTCTCTGGCACCCCTGCAAAAACACAGAAGGGAAACCAAAAGAGGGTCCTCCTTGCAGGAGGCAGATCAGGGTCTGCTCACCACCTTGCACCTATTTCTTAGTGAAAAATTTCTCACGTTGCTGTCGTCATTCAGGAAACCAATAGTGTATATTCAGCATCTGTTGTGTTCTATTAGAGGTGATAGGGAGATCTACACTTGATCTTAGCCAAAAGGCCGAGAAGCGATGTGATAGGGAGATCTAACCCTTTCAGAATGCCTAGAGTAACCAAAGAAGCTGACTTGTATACAAAAATTAGTAATAAGAATAGAAGCTGCTAATTATTTAATATAAAGTAAAGAAACAATAATTGTTGGCTTTTATAACAGGAAATGCAAATTATGTTAAGAATGAGATATAGTATTCCTTCAAATGCACGATCGCTAAAAATAATAATATATAATAATGTGAGGAAATGGATGTACTCTCATATACCTCACATAGAAATAGAAGTTACTTCAGCCCCTATGTAGGGAATTTATTAATATTTATTAAAATTTATAATATGCATTCATAAGTGCCAGAAATCCTCAGTATTGCCCCTGGAAACTTAGGTACATGTTCTGCATGTATACAAATATTTGTTAGGCCTTTTCAGATAGCTCAGTGGACTAAAGAGCCTGCTTAGGCAGGCCGAACAAATGAGGTTTGATCCCCAGTGTGCCATGCTGGCCCCGGCCCTGGAACATCCTGAGACTGCAAATGAGACTGGGCATGGTGGTGCATGCCCGTAATCCCAGCTCTTGGAAGGCTGTAAATAGGAGGATCACTGTGAGCCTGATCTGTATAGTGAGACCCTGTAGACCCTGTACTAAATACATTTTTTTTTTTAATTTTATTTATTTATTTATTTGTTTGCTTGTTGTGTTTATTTCTTTATTTATTCATTTTGTGGCTGGCTCAGCCTGCCCTGGTGGTGGTGCTGGCGCAGCATGTGGTGCCGGGGATCGAACTGCAGTCCCCACAGTTGCCTGAGCCCTCCTAAGCAGGCGCTTTAGACCACTGAACCATCTCTCCGGCCCCTAAATACATTTTTAAAAAAGAATATTTGTTGTTGCTAGTGAAGTTGTGGAGTGTCTATACTAAGAATTGTTGTGCAGCAGTGGAAAGATGATGTAGGTCTATTTGTATAGATAGATGCATGTCTAGGACAAACCTAGTGAAAAAACGACATATTTGTTTGAATAGATTTGGTGTTTCTAGTCAAGAGAAGACCAATATTAAATCAGCCATCAAATAAAAGATAATTTCAAGTAGTGGTATAATTTCCAAGAACAATAAAATCATGGCAATGGGAAGATCAGTATGGTAAGGTAGACTGTTTATGGTCACAGAGGGCCTTCCTGAAGAGGTGACATCTGAGCTATTCCAAATAACACGAAGGAACTAGTTAAGGTGATGTGCATGAGGTTTGAAAAGAAGGAACTACAAGGGCAAAAACTTACAGGGAGAACAGCATGGGTCATTTGTAGAATGGGGCTGTTTTTGGTAGGGCATAGAGACAGCACGGGAAAAATGGTGACGAGACTAGTTATGGAGGTGGAGGCAGGAACATGGTGAGCCATGCAGGTCATAGCAAAGGGCTTGGAGTTTATTATAAATAAACTCCAAGAGAGAAGTTTATTATAAATAAATTCCAAGGAGAACCCAGTGGAGGACTAGATGCAGGAGAGACATGTTATCTCATTATGTTTTAAAAAGCTCACTCTGACTCCTCTATACCAACTGGACTGCAGAGAACAGGGTAGAAGCTGGTGGGACTATCCTGTGTCAGTGTAGCTGCAGTGGCCCCCACGCAGAAGCTTGGACTAAGGTGACAACAGGGAACAGAAGACAGATGAGATTCAAAATGTACTGTGGAACTTCATGAGTTGGAGGTAAGGAGGCTGAAAAAGAGAGGAAGTGATAATGACTCTTGGGTCCTTGGCAGAACAATAGAGAGCACAGAACTGGTGTTATCTGTTGAGATGAAGAAATCTGGGAAACCATTAGGTTGGAGGGGGGCACAAACCCTTCTACCTGGTAGTCAGAGCCCCTGTCACTGTCCTGGGCCTTGCCTTTATGACTTCTCTTCCAGGCATGGGGCCAGGAGCCGTCCAGCCACCAGGCTAAAGGTTGTACCTGCCTAAGCCTGTAGTCTGCCATCTGGCCCCGACCTCTCGACCACATTTTATATATCAAGCACCACAGAGTGCCCTGCCTTAGTATCTCCAGCTCCTCTTCCAGGATAGCTATAGGATAGTCATTAGTTAATGTGTATTTTTTTTGTGGTATAGGTATGTATGTGAGGTATATATGTGGGGTGTGTATGGTATGCATGGTGTACGTGGGTGTGGTATGCTGGTACATTTCAGGAATGTGTGTACATGTATTGTGTTTACTCATGATATGTGGTATGTGTTGTGTATATGCATGAGGTGCAGTGTGTGTTATTGCTACAGGTGAGTTATGTGGGGAGTTTGTGTATGGAATGTGAGTACATCGTGCATGTGTGTGTGTGGTATGGGTATATATCTGTATGCGTTGTGTACATGGGAAGATATAGGTGGTATAGTGTACATGCATTTGTGTTTAGTATGTATGTACATTATATTTTTGTGTGGTGTGGATGTGTGGATCTATAAAGAGTGGTCAAATCATGCGATGGACGTTAAAATTTTTATACTAAAGAACACATTGACATTAATTGCCCTTAAATGCTCCTGTCACTTCCGGCATATGTATCCTAACATTCTTGCCACTTTCTGAAGCATTTCTGGAAGCCCTCCCTTATTTCTGTATGAGATGTGATCAAAAATGGTGAATGCTACTGCCAAGTGCCATCCAAGGGAGGCTCTTGTAAAGATGTGACGTGCGTCCTTATGTATCTTATTCACCAGATTTGGCATGTTGGCTCTTCCACAAAGTCAAAATGACCATACAAGGTAAACATTTTGAACCAATTCAGGACATTGACCCAGCTATGATAGCACAGCTAAAGAAACAAAAAAGAACTTCCGGAACTGCTTCAGAAAGTGGCAAGAATGATGAAATAAGTGTATTTGAAGCAAAGGGAATTAATGATAATATGTCTTTTATTGTAATAAAAATCTAAATATTGATTTTTTCAATCATATCTCATATTCTATGTGCATGTGTGTGTGAGAGAGAGAGGCGAGGGAGAGAGAGTGTGGGTAGTACAGATGAGGGCTGATATGTATATGTAGTGTGGGGGCTGGGGCACTTGTGAGGGGTTGAGTGAGTGGGGTATGGGGAGTGAATGTATGTACAGAGCTTGGGCATGAAGGTCCTGATGTCCACAGGTATGTGAGAAGCTTCCTTTCAAAAAAAGACCTAGGGCCAGTGGATGGTTCAGCGGTCTAAAGCGCTTGCTTTAGGCAAGCTTAGGCAACCTCAGGGACCACAGTTTGATCCCCAACACCACATGCTGCACCAGCCCCACCCCCAGGGCAGGCTGAGCTGGCCATAATAATAATTAAAAAAAAAAAAAGAAAAGATCTAGAGCACACACACCAGCCAAATGAACACAGATGCGATCTTTACACACAGATTGACACTCAGACACAACATATTCTCAGTACTTGTGAACTAGCAGGGTCTGTAGTAACAATCTTCACGCCCTCAATGTCATAGAAGTCTTGCCAAAAGTGATATCCCCCAAGGTAGAGAAAGAACAAGAAAAATAAGACTGTCTCCCAGTCTTATCAGGGTCCAGACCTATGGAATGAGGAAACCTATTTATTTAGTCCAACCCTGAGTCACTGATTCTAACCACTGCTATGCCAGATGTTATAAAAAGGACACACATGCACAGCCCTAATCTCAGGCAATGACAGAATGCTAAAGTGGTCCCTCTTCAGGTAATCAGCTCAGCTTCTTTGTGCCCTGCAGGTATGTGGAACATGCCTTTGGACAGCCGCTATGTCACATTAACTGGGACCATCACACGAGGGAAGAAGAAGGGGCAGATGGTGGACATCCATGTCACATTGACAGAGAAAGAGCTGCAGGAACTGATCAAGCCTCAGGAGGCCTCAAGAGACACAGCATCTGAGGGAAGAAAGGTCTGCCAGGTGGGGGCCGACCAGGGACCCCACGTGGTCCTTTGGACGCTGGTCTGCCTGCCAGTAGTTTTCATCCTTTCTTTCATTGTCTCTTTCTACTATGGCACTATCACTTGGTACAACATCTTCCTGGTGTACAATGAGGAGAGGACCTTCTGGCACAAGGTCTCCTGCTGCCCCTGTCTCATTCTGTTCTATCCAGTGCTCATCATGGCCATGGCTTCTTCCCTGGGCCTGTATGCTGCTGTGGTCCAGCTCTCATGGTCCTGGGGAGCATGGTGGCAAGCCGCCCGGGACATGGAGAAAGGCTTCTGTGGCTGGCTCTGCAGCAAGCTGGGTCTAGAGGATTGTTCTCCCTACAGCATCGTGGAGCTGCTTGAATCCGACAATATTTCAGGCAACCTCTCCAACAAGGACCCCTCCCAGGAAGTAGAAACCTCTACTGTCTAAACTGCCAACAACTTTTTCCCCCTCTGGCCTCATTGGCCTACATATTTCCTGATATTCCAGCAGGTTTTTTTTTTTTTTTTCTTTATTGGTAGCTATAATCCAAGGAAGTGTAGGACCAAATGTGACAGGGATAACAGAAGCTTAGGAGTGGCTAAAGCTCCAAACAAATACACATGGAATGAAACATGGGGGTGGGGTTGCGGTGTAATAGAAAGTAAAGATTTGTATGCATCACTTAGATGTAGACTGAACTGCACAAAAATTAATTCCTCAGTATCAGGGGTATAAAACAAGATAGGAGTTTCTTTCTCTCTGATACATAAGTCTGGAAGCAGACTAACTGAAGATACTCTGAAGTCATCGGGATCCTTGTCCTACTATTAGTAGGAAGTAGCCCTTATTGCCCATATTTTCAGTGTCCCAGTGCTGACTGCCCTTTGGGCCATCACAGCCATGTTTCTGGAAAAACAAGAGAAGGAGCAAAGAAGCACATATCCTTCCCATTTAAGGAAACTGCCCAGAAGTTCCCTCTCAACCTGCCTTGTTGCTCATTAGCCAGAACTTAGTCACATGACCTTACAATGGAAGCCAGCTGGGAAAGGGAATCTTTTATCTATGTAGCTAGCTATATTCTTAGCTCACTTTTGAGCTTATGGCAAATTGAGAGAAAAGGGAGGAATGGCTGTTGTGCTAGGCAAGTAGGAATCTTGGCCTTAAACCAATCATTTTAATACATCTCAAATCCCAAACTGCTAATATAGTTTGTTTGAATGATTCCTTCCTTCCTTCCTTCCTTCATTCTGGCCTGAAGTTATTTTCTGGTTTGAATGTTATGCAGACAATTTACATGTAGATATGAGCTATATGCACTAAACGTATATGCAGCATACATAGATATTAGTATCTCGCGTACCTTGTATTAACCTTCTGTAATGGCATGTGGTTCCTTTGGAAAGAAACAGTGCATAAGAGAGTACATAACTCTCCTTCCTGGTGGTGGAGGTTGAACAGGGATTGGAGATTAATCTAGTCTATAGATTAAAGACTGAGTAAGGAAAATGGTTTCCATCTGCCAAATATGCCACCAGCAGGATTTAGCAGTGCTGAGCATGAACAAGCCAGATTTAGCCTTCTGTTATATGGCAGAACCTCACTCTGAGCATCACTCACTCAGACCCTTTTAGTGTAACAGTAAAAGGTTCTCCTGCCTTGTGGTCTACACCCAAATAATTCAGATGAGAAGATTCTGATTTTTAAAAATTCCTAAGAGTGGCCTAATTTCAAAATATCAAACCCTAAGGGGCAGTAGGTTTTGGGGTCTTCCCTGCACAAAAAGCTGGTGCTTATTACTGTTCATGCCTTAGAAAGAAGATGTTGGAAAGAACTGCTGTGAATGAAACCAGAGGGGTCATCAGCCAGGTCCCTGCACAAGGCCAGGGACATCTGCTGAATGTATGGTGCTCCACTCCACCTTTAGAGGAACTATATTTTTAAATTAACTCTTATTAGTTTGACAAGAGTGGGGAAAACGTGCCTAGCATTCTTGAAGTTATTTTGGTGCTTTCTGGTACAATTTCAGAGATATGAATAACGGAAAGAAGATAAAGAAAATAAAAAAAAAATTCTTATTAACCTTTGTTTGATTTTCTTTGAGGCTCTCCAAACTACTTTTGAATGCTATGGTTTATAGAAAAAGGGTAAGCCTGGTGGCTGTTCTATGTGTCATTAACATAGGTAATAATGTTAATATAGGTTCCTAAGTTTTGGTTCTTTCCATACACTACTAAGTTTTGGAAGTTTTATTTTTTGTTTTGTCCCCTTTTTATGTATTTGGTACAGGGTCTCACTACACAGCTCAGACTTATAGTGATCCTCCTGCTTTTAGCCGCCCCAGCGCTGGGATTACAGGTGTGCACCACCACACCCAGTTTCAGTGGCTGGCTCAGTGCAGGGCAGGAATAGCCAGGGATCAAACCCTAGTCCTTGTGCTTGCCTAAGCAGGTGCTTAGTCTGCTTGAGCTATCTTACCAGGTCAGTTTCGGGAATTTTAGGTAAATTATTTCCAAGAGTCACATTTTTATCTAAACCCAGATTAAAAATTATTACAGTCACTTTTATCATATTTTTCTGTCACACTGGACCAGGAAACCAATGGTCACAGACACAATCATGTTAGCAGAAGGGGAAGGTGGACATAGTGGATTAGAGGGATGTGGCAGAGGGTGAAACTACTCCAAAAGGATATCTGGATGAGGTGAGCGTAGTCTTTCCCATAGCTAGACTCATCACATAATGCAAGGGAGAAGTGTTTAAACCAAAATCACTTTACAAGGACTCCAGAGAGGTGTTTTGTTCCTAGACTACAGGAATAAAAACTGAGCCCATGGTTGGGTATGGGAAGATATACTATAATCCCAGCACTCAGGAGGCTGAGGCAGGAGGATTGCCATGAATTTGAGGCCAGCTTGGGCTACATAAGCAAGTTCAAGTCCAGCCTGTGGTGTACAGAGGGGCCCTGTCCCAACTAACAAACAATAACAAAAACTGAGCCCAGTAGAACCAGAGCACTCTAATCTTTGCTCTCAGTAAACACTTAGGGAACATTAGAGAAGAAATTGAAGAGTCAGACACTGTATTTCAATAATTTTGTTAGTTCATAGTTAATCTTCATGGAAAATTGAGGAGGAATATATTTTCAATTGCTTAGCAGGCATAATATGCTGAGCTGGACAAAGGACATCTGACTCAGTATGGTAAGACTGACACTTTGAAGTCATCTTGTCTTTTGGCATTAGGTAACCATTTCAATTCATGGTTGAAAGGGAATAAAACCTTGTTCATACACAGCAAGGCTCTAAATCTGAAAAAGAACTCAATTCAGTTGCTTTGTAAGTATTCTTCACCATTTTGTACTGACTATATAGAGCTTAATTTTTGCAGTATTAAAAAATATTAGTTGGGGGCCGACAAGATGGTTCAGCGGTCTAAAGCACTCGCTTAGGAAAGCTTAGGCAACCGCAAGGACCGTGGTTCAATCCCCGGCACCACGTGCGGCACCAGTCCCACCCCCAGGGCAGGCTGAGCTGGCCATAATACAAAAAAATAAATAAATAAAAATTAAAAAAATATTAGTGGCCAATACCAAAAAGTTTTCTTTATGTCATCAATTAATTACTAACATAAAGTCTGTTAAATGGATTTAAAAATGGCATTTGATGAAACTAGTAGAACACAGAACTAGTACTTGTCATGTCTGGGATATAAACTCTTACTTCATATTTGTGCCCTATTAAGATTTTTACCAACTTTCCTAATTTTCCATATAGCCATTGTTTCAGCTCTTTGTTGTAATACAGAGACTGTACATCTTTGTTTAGTATCTTGTTCATGAAGTCAAAGTCATGACCCATATATTTCACCTTCAAAATGCTATCAAATTCAAACATATTCCAGCAAATAAGGGAACACATAGTCTACAACATAACAACAGTTTAAAAAGAATTCTGCTGTCTAGTTATCTATTGCTACTGTCACATCTAAAATATAGTAGCTTAGGCCTGGCGAGATAGCTTAGCATCTAAAGCACGAGCTTAGGCAAATTTAGGCAACTGCAGGGACCACGGTTCTATCCCTGGCACCACATACTGCGCTAGCCCCACCCCCCAGGGCAGGCTGAGCCAGCCATGACATAAATAAATAAAAATAAAATTAAAAAAAATATATAATAGCTTAAAATAACCAGAACCATTGCATTTTTCTGCTCATATTTCTGCAATTTGGGCAGAGGCCAGTGGAGAAAGCAGTCTCTTCTCAGTATTTCTAATACTGGGGTGCTTTCCTAGGGGCTAGAGTATATATTCCCTAGACCAATGATGGCAAACCTTTTAGAGCTGTCAGTGACAATAGACAGCCTACTGTGGCATACGTGCCATAGATTTGCCACCATTGCCCTAGACAATCCTATTGGTGTGGCTGCCAGGTATGTTTTGGGTGCTGTATGAGTATACCCCCGCAGCTATTGGTGCTCAGTGCTTTCATTGGACTGCTAAAGTTGCCATAAAGCACCATAGACCGGGTAACTGTGAGAAATTTATTTTCGCATAGTTCTCAAGGCTGAAAGCCCAAGTTTAAGGTACCAGCCTAATTAGTTTCTGGTCGGAGCTTTCCTCCGGGGTCGCATTTGGCTGATTTTTTGATAATGCTCATATATATGATGTTTTTGTTTGAATAACAGGAAGAGGGGAGGGAGGGAGCAAATTCTCCTTTTAGAAGGTGAAAATATCACTATAAAGGTCTCTATTCTCCTCCTCCTGCTTTTTTTTTTTTTTTTCTTTTCCTTTTTCTTCTTGTCTTTTTTGGGACAGGTTCTCAACTATGCAGTTGAGGCTGGCCTTGAGTTCATTTTGTAGTCCAGGCTGGTCTCAAACTCTAAAGGATCCTCCTGCCTCAGGCTTCTGAGTGCTGAGATTACAGATGTGCAACATCATGCCTGGCCAGGGTCCCTATTCTTGTGCTACATCCAAATCTCATCACCTCAAAAAGGCCCCAACTTCCAATACTATCCCCTTGGAGTTTAAGAGTTCAACAAATGAATTTTGGGGAGCTACAAACATTCAGGCAATAATAATGTCCCTCTCTGTAGATTTGCTAGGCTTTCATAATATGACAAAGCTATAGCAGTTGGTCTTTATAGATGGTGTCTACTCACCAGAGTGCTGAAGTCAGATCTGCCAAGTCTTCTGAAATCTTTGGTTCAGAGGTGACCCAGGATCACTTTTGCTGTATATCACTGATCACAGCAGGCCACAAGGCTAGTCCAGATTCAAGAGGAAGAGACTATATAAGGGTGTAAATATTGGGAGGCATGGCATACGGGGTCTATTGAGGTAACAATGTCATCTCTCTAGTCCTATCAATTTTCTCCCTGTGTTACCGAGGCTCCCATGTATCTGTCTTTCCAACACTTATCATACACACCATCACTACCGCTAGCCACAGCCCATCAACATCGCGTGTACCTCTTTACAATTCTGTACCATACGAATCCAAAAGACCTCATAGGTTAAAATGAAACCACCAAAACCAGACACCTTGCGGAGCAGAAAGGGAGTAGCCATATGTCACAGTGATGTTTGTCTTACTCATCCTTGATTAATGAGCTTGTTGCCAGGGAAAGCAGTATTTAAAACCCATGTCCATTCTCAACACGATGACTGCCTACCTGCCTGGAAGTGGATGGCTCTAAACAGTTGTCTACACAGCTGAGATGCGAACAAACATAGCTACTAGCAACTTTCGTTTTTCCCAGTTAAATTCAGGCATTGGAGAGAAAAAGACAGGAAGAAGGAGGGGAGTGAGAAGAGAAAGAGGAATAAGAAAAGCAAGAGCCTATGCACAAGATGAAATCATGGACATAAAACATTTCTTTCACTGAAGTGAATCTAGTAAATCATTTTACCAACTATAGTAGAATTATTATTAAAAATAGCATTTCAGGGCCGGCGAGATGGTTCAGTGGTCTAAAGCGCCTGCGTAGGAAGGCTCAGGCAACTGCAGGGACTGCGGTTCGATCCCCGGCACCACATGCTGCGCCAGCGCCACCACCAGGGCAGGCTGAGCCAGCCACAAAATAAATAAATAAAGAAACAAATAAACACAACAAGCAAACAAATAAATAAATAAATAAAATTTAA